>OOFC01017442.1:66826-82930 GCA_900323345.1 Pseudochromis fuscus
TCACCCCCCCCAAATGGGCAAACCACTGCTAATTCTAGACGATGCGTTGGTTTGTGGACACTGTTTTGAACACCATGTTGATTGTATGAAGGCAGAAGTGACAAGGCAGATCTGACTCTTGAACTCGAGGCCACTGCCCAATATGTATAAGACTCGACTTCAGCGCCAGACTCATTGGAGACCAGACCTGTCAATCAAGCTAACTACTCTTCTTTATCTTCCTGTTTTTGAAGCCTAATATCTACTTAACTAGGATTTTTATTTTTTTCAGATGGACCACCAGATCACTGATAACAAGAATAAACGTTAGCTAATGACATCAGAATGAATTGTGAAAAAATTATTGACTGAGTATTTCATGGTAGAAAATGAGGATTTTTGAGATGAAGTTAATTGGAGCCAGCATCTAGTGGAGGTCAGGAGTATTGCACATTTTTGCACTTCCACATTGGCTTAATTTTTGAGACCCACTTGCTTCATCCATTTCTATATACAATCTATGATTAGGCCACAAGTGGCCTCTTTTAAACAACCAGCCCCTCCCATTGGCCCTTTAAAAATTTCTTTGGTTAGTGGTTGGTGTGATGATGCTGGACAATATTAGCTTATTAGAGACCCAGCTCTTAATTGACTACAGATTTTTACCTGAGGAAATAAGATTTGTCCATTTTGTGTTTAAAAATGACCTTTGTATTTTTCTAGGTTGACTACTCAGCAGAGGTTTCCAGTTTCTCAGAGTCTTTCTCTGATGAGGAGCTAAACAGTGATGACAGTTTTACCAGCTACATCAACCAGCAAGAGTCTGTTTATTCGAAGCAACCCACCAATGCTTCATCCGTCCAGCAGGAAGACACTTTTCATCAAAGCTCTGATGATTCTGACTCGGATGGAGACCTCAAAGGCCCTGAATGCACCAACAGAAACTACTGTTACGTTTGCGGGAATCCTCAATCCAAAATCTCTCGTCACCTTTTCACCCACCGCAAGGATGTGCCTGAAATCGCTGAGGTGTATGCATTACGCCGAAACTCCAAGGAACGGAAAAAACGTCTGGGGATGTTAAGAAACAGAGGAAATTACGAACACAATCAAGAGGTTTTGAGGAGTCACAGTGGACACCTGAAAGTGAGAAAAAATTCAGTGTCTGACCCTAAAAAAGTTGGAACTTGTGTATATTGTAAAACGGTGCACAGTCTGAACAAAATATGGCAACATATGAAGAGCTGCCCTTCAAAGAAAATCTCAAACCCTCCAAAAGGTGGCAAGACTCAGATCCTAACTTTGGTGGCTGCAACAGGGTTAACGGACCCCCAACAGATCTCATCAGGTGTGAAGAAGATGTTAAAAAAACTGAAGAAAGATGAGATTGCTGCTGTAGTTTGCGAAGATCCTTACATATTGCAGCTGGCCCAGTGTTTGTACTACATTAAAGACAGAAGTAAAAGCAGTCAAGCCGAGATCAGTCAGAAGCTGAGAAATTTGGCACGACTTCTGTTAACACTGAGGAAAAAGTCCATACGCACCTTTGAAGAAGCGCTCAAACCACAGCTGATCGGCGACATTGTTGAAGCAGTCAAGGAGATTGCAAGATTTGACGAAGAGAAAAAGTCGTACGACAAACCATCTGTTGCAGTTCATCTGGTTCATGCTATTAAGAAACTTGCTGATATTAAATACGCCAGGGCTTTAAAAGAGGAAGCTGATGAAGACACGGTGAGGGAAGCGGAGACTTTTATGAAGCTGTGTCAGCAAGAATGGCCCACCAATACATCACAGGTATCAAAAGTAACCTGCCCAGCAACCGTACCGTTCATGCATGATGTGCAGCTGTTCTTTCAGTGCTTGGAGAAGACAGGAGCTTCTGCAATGCAAACTCTGACGCTATATGAAAGCTCACAGGTCTACAATGCACTTCTCAAAGTGACACTTGCACACGTGTCCATCTTAAACAAAAAGGGGATGGTAGTTTCAAAAGTAACACTCGAGTCGTTCAAGAAAAGGGCTGCAGCTGAGCCTCAGGAAGACACTGCGGTTTGCCCGTCGCAGTTTGAGCAAATTCTGTCCAAGAACTTGATGAAGATCAATGTTATCTCAAATGGCAAAAAGCTTGCTCTCACTTTGACCCCTGATCTGCTCTCCGCACTGACACTGCTTGTGGAGAAGAGGGAAAGATGTGGAGTACATGAAAATAATCCCTTCCTGTTTGGGAGACCTGCTAACAATAGTAACACCTTCTCCCCGGCACCACGGTGCATCAAGTCTTATGTAGCTCGGAGTGAAGCAAAGAACCAGGAGAGCCTCAAGTCTGTGTTTTTTCAAAAGCACATTGTGAGAATTTACAAGATCCTCCGCCTCACGAACAATGACCTTGAGCAGCTAGCCAAACTGTTGGGCGTCGACATTCGGACAGACCAGGAGTATTATCAGACGCAGGAGGCAGCTACCGACATCGCAAAGATCTTAGTACTACTCTTGGCATCGGAGAATGGATTCCTCGAAAGATTTGAAGGAAAATCTCTTGAGGAAATTGAGATTCCAGGTATGTTACTTTTAATCATAGACTGTATATAGAATAGACGACAATAACGTGACATTTGAACGTGGCCATGTTGGGTGTTTGGAGCCAGAAGGGACCATATTTAGACATGAAGGGAAAAATGAGGAGGCAGGTCTGACCTTTGAACCCGACGTCTCTGCCCAATGTGTATGAAACTTGACTTCAGCGCTAGTCTGACTGTAAACCAGACCTGTTGATCAAACGAACAATGCCCCTAAATCATCCTCTTCTTGAAGTGATTGTCAGGGAGACCACTAGATCACTGAGAAGAAGAGTTGACTTTAACTAATGGCATCAGAATGACTTGGGGAAAAAAATGTGTTGACATTGACGTATTATTTCAGGACTGAAAAGAAAGATTTTTGAATTTAAGTCAATTGGAGGCTGAGTTTTTTGGAGCCAGCCTCTTGTGGCTGTCGGGAGTATTGCACTCTTTTGCACTTCTGTATGGGCCTGATTTTTCAGCCCCAGTTGCCTCCTTCTACGTACAATCTGTGCTTTTAATAAACATGAAGTGCATTTCATTATATTCATTTCAAAGCATTTGCAAAACCCTTTTTTACTTTTGAAACCAGTATCATTTACATACATATTTACCTGCTGGTACTCTGCTTTTTCTCCGCCTCCTACTGGAAGATCACTGTTTGTGTATGTGTTACTGCCACCTGCTGGTCGGTGGAATTATGTTAAAAATCACTTGTAAGAATGTGTATCACAAATTTACACATTAGTCCACAAGCACTCTGTTTAGAGTTTTCAGTAATAAATTGTTCCGACTTGATCTGATTTCAATTGATTATTTAAATGAAATTGTAATTTAAAATTCCAAAAAAACAGAAATTATGAAACAATTAATCAATTAACGCCAGTGTTATAGTGACTGATGGATTATTGTATTATTAACTTTATTAACTAAAAACAATACTGATATTTTCTCTCTCTTTTTTGAAACTTTTCTTTGAAGATAACTTACAGCCAGATGTCGATTCAAACACCCATGAAAACAGTGACGCTGAGGAGCAAAATGAAGAATCAGAGAATCCTCATCTGAATAGCGGTTTGTAATTTTGATGTGGCTTTGCAAACAGTCTCAGTTTGATTAAGCAGATAAGTTATAATCATTTTAATTCATAGGGTTTTCGGTAGAGGGTTAGACACTTTAAAAAAAACAGGAGGAAAAAAATGAAAATAATTTTGACTCAGTGGAAGTGAAATGTTGTGATGTACAAAAATTAAATAGTAGATACTAAATATGTTTCAATCTCCTTGATGTGTTTCTTCCTCAAAAGGCTCAAAGGGACGAAAAGTTTCGTCCTCAAAGAAACGAAGCCGACGCAAGAAGCAGGAGACAGAAGAAGAGAAGACTGAACTGAATCCTGAGACAGCCGATGAGGTGAACACAGAGAAGGACGACAAACCAGAGGAGACGCCAGCGAAGTGTGATGTCAACACACCTGAAGAGCCACCGCCTCGTAGCAAGGAGGATGAATCCAACATATATTTCAGTGACGATGAGGAGGACATGAATGTGGACTTTGACATGGACGTTGACACAGATGATGATGTTGGAAATGGGGAAAATGATAAAGATGGGAAAGATGTGACAACAGCAGGAAACGACAGCAGTGATGGGGCAAAGAAAGACACCTCTCCTCATGAGGACAGCTCTGACGGAGACCACGAGGACACTATGGACACTGATACAGAGGACTGTGTGAAGGATAAAGAGTCAGAGAGGGATGAAGAAGAAGAGCACAGCGACATGATGGACATGATGGATGAGGACAGTAATGGTTCCTCTGCTAATTTATCTGCAGGTAAAATAAAAAATCTCCTTAAGATTCATTAACTGTGGACCATGACTGTTGATACAACCCTGAACTTTCCTACAAAAACATCTTTTACACTTATATTTATTTTCATTATTTATAGAGAAGAAGAGCAACCTATCAGCTGCACTCAGCGGGATGAAGGAAGTGAAAATAATGATCCCAAAACTGGACCTTGTGAGTATCCAAAAGCTTTTGTTTCCATTTCATTTTGTTATCTGTAGCCATCAAACGGCATCACTTGGTGAGGACCTGTCGCAGCAGTGCTTACAAACCATTCTGTTTTTTGCTGTTGTGTAAACATAGGAGAGGATACGGGCTCCGATCCACATTTCCCAGTTCCCCTCATTGTTGTCAGCCAAAGATCATCCCAGTCAAGACAACATGAAACAGTCCACACCCACTGAAGTCCCAGACGAAGCCACGGACAAAGTCACAGACCAGCAGAGCGATGCAAAGGTGATCTTTATTCTCATGCTGTGAAAGGTTTATCAATTTCTGATTGAGTGCAGCAGTGTGTGCGTCCACACCTTGCTCTGCTAACTATGATAGCTGTCCACTTGTCTTCACTGAAAGGCGTTTCCACATCAGTCTCTTCTCAAATTACCAGACTTTAGGCCCAATACTAGCAGTGACAGCTCCCGAAATGGTCACACACTCAGTTTACTACTCTGAAGCATTTACCATTTGCCGCAATTACATCCAACCACATAGTCTCCAGAATACATCATTTCACATTATGTTTATTATAAAAACATATTATAAAACTCGCAAACACCATTCCATATATGTGCTGAAGGTTTAATTTGTATTAATCTATCACTCACATAAGATCCAACTGTAATATTCCTAATGGAAATGTGTGTAATTGCTCCAAATACAGTACAAATCTTAGCATATTGAATAGATAAGATCTAACAAATATACACAAAAATAAAAAATCTACAGTGGAAGGAGGCGACTCACCAACAACCAACCAATAACTAGTGACAGGGACTGAAAAAAGTCCCAAATCCTATTAATCAATCAGACACTGTTTTTGTCTGTGTCTGGTTCTGTCTGTTCTCCTCAGGCTTTGCAGATGACCTGCTCCCACTGCAAAAAGAGCATGTTGAAGGGACAGACTGCCTACCAGAAGAAAGGCTTCACAGACGTCTTCTGCTCCAAAAACTGCCTGTTTGAAATGTTCCCTGTCAACAAACTGGCCTCCAGGTCCTGCTACTACTGTCTCAAGTAAGTCTGGAAAACATCAGCCAACTTATTTTCAGTTATTTAGTTATAGCAGGCATTAGGCAGATTCACTGGAAACTCTGGGGATCTTTGTGCATTGTAAATAATTTCAAACCAGTAGATGCTGGCAACGAATTCGTTCACACAGTGGGTCAGTGGGCTAAAACATACAAATCAGTAGATTGAGATAAATATTATATTAAATTGGGGGACAAGATAAACAAGCTATAAACACAACATATTGATAAATTGTTTCTTTTATGGACTTGTGTGATATCGAGAACTTGTTAGCAAACAGCTGTTTAAACAAAAAAGCTCCAAAATGAAAGTGAAATATTCACTCTAGCATCAGCACTGTTTTGGTGTTAATAAATACTAATATGCTAATGCTAGAATAAAACAAGGGGACATTGTGAGTATCCCGTATGTTTGGCTCTGTCCTTGAGGTGCAGAGAGGTGACTGATAATCTCATTAGCTTCTCATATTTACTTGTTTCTCATCTTTCCTCCTGGTGATCTCAGGGTGATACTGAGGCCTCTGGACCTCATCATGGCAGCTGTGGACAATAAAGGAACTATGAAGGACTTCTGCAGTCCAGCCTGTCTGTGCTCTTTCAAATACGACAGCGTGTCCATCCAAACATCACAGTCACTCTGCAGCAGGTGCAACAAATCCTGCACTGTAAGCAAAAGCAGAATTTTCCTTGAACGTCAAAAGAATTTCTACCTTAACCCATAAACTCTTTGTCAACATCACGGCTCCTTTTCACTGTCTTCCACAGACCACATGTGAGTTGACCCTGAACGAGGTCGTCCACAGGTTTTGCAGCGAGACGTGTATGGAGGGTTTCTGCAGGGACAGTGTGGGTGTGTGTGAGAACTGCAGCTCCACCTGCACCAAGAAACCACTCACACTGAAGCTGCAGGACGATGACTCCACAATCATCTGTGGGGCAGATTGTCTGGAGGAGTTCAAACAGGTGCAGAAATATTTGGGTTCAACTAAATTATTGTATAAAAAAGATTGACTTGTATTGATGCATGTGTTGTGTGCATGAAACCCCAAAGACATCAGTGAAATAGAAAACTGATGATTGTGTATATTTAACAGTAGTAACAGTTTTCTTGTAGTAGTAATAATAACATTTTGCTTTTACTTTCTGCAGAAACTCCAAACACCACAGCAGTGCCCTACATGCCGCTCTACTCGACCGGGCTCGAATATGATTTTCTACAAAAACCAGGACGTGGTAAAGCTGTTCTGCTCTCGCGGCTGTGTGTCATCTTACAAGATAAAACTCGAGCTTCTGTCCGGGCTTCAAGGTATCAGATGACATTTTTCCTGACGTCCTTCCTTCTTTCCTCCTCGCTAACAGATGTTTAGATCTGTGTGCTGCTGCAATGATCTTTGAAATGATAACAGTCTAAATTTGTCAGTGATTTTATCCTTTATTTTGACATGTGTGCAGTGAACAGTGAATAAACTGTGTCTGTGGTTCATCTTCAGCACAGACACACACACCTGAAGTATGTGTTAGTGAACAGGTTGCACAGCTGGATGATGCTGGGTTTGTAGCATCGCTGCATCACTACATTTAAAATGAAGGAATTTTTTATGCAGGTCTGACCTAGGACCAGTGCTTAATTTGCACTGTGAATATTTCCAGAAATTAATTAGACGTGTTGAAATCTTTGGTTTTCAATTACCGTATTTTCCAGAATATTGAGCGCTCCTGTCTATCAGCCGCTATTGTATTTATTTGAACAGTTTCATGTGGTCCACTCTGACCGGGTCTGATGTGACGACGCTAAATGTATCAGCGGCACGGAGCTTGCTAGCTTGTACAAAGCTAACGACCGTCGTGCCGCCGATACATGAGAAACACCGGTGTTTAAGTTCAAAGCGTCGGAAAAAAGTAGCGGCTTATAGTCTGGAAAATACGGTAAGTAACATGATAACTCTGAAGACCGACGGTGACAAGAGCTAACAAGCTAAATTCTCACAGTGCTTGAGTGTAACTTCTAAAAACTAAATAACCCTAAAATATTCTGACATTTTATTTTTTCTTGGTGTTCAACAGTTCTTATAGAAAATGTGAGTTGAAGTCATGCTTCTGATTTTGATTTGGTGTGTTAATGAGAACCTTTAAGTCATTAATTCACGCTAACTACAAAGCTAATCACTTTCTTTTTACTCCCTTCAGAAAAGAAAAGCTCAGCTCAGCAGTCAAAAGATCAATTAAATCCTGTGAGTATATTTTCTTTGTTGCCTTTGTTATCTTGTTTTAAATGAAACTGTTTTTCATGTGTGTGACAGACTGACTTCATCACTGCACAATAACTGCATCTACCAACAGGAGCAGGTTAAAGTCGGTTCACACTCCACCGGCAGTGACACCTCCTCACTTGCCAAACCAGACACCCTGCGGACGCTCACCATCACAGACTCGTGTGTCGTCTGCTGCAGCTGTGGGAAGAAGCTGCAGAAAGGACAGACACTTTATCAGACCAAAAACTCCCTGAGAGTTTTCTGCTCCTCCTCTTGCTTCTCTGAAAAGCATCCCAACGACAACTTAGCCGCTAAAAAGTGCTACAACTGCTTTCAGTAAGTTTTCCTTTGAAGGTTTTGTTGTGTCTGTTTATCGCCTCTGCACATTTCTGTTGAGTCAGTGAGTTTTTATGTGAAGGATGCAGAGTGAAGAGAGAATAATCTGTGAATTAAGCCTGAAATTGAGATGACAGGTTTATGATTTTGAGAGTTTCTTTTGCCTCATGTGATAACAAACTACATATTTTTATTTTTTGGTTTGTTGATTTGACACAAGGGACATCACCTTAGAAGTTTAGAAGATCATGTCACATTATATAGAAAATATTCATTGACTTGCCAAGAAATTAAGCTCCAGATTCATGCTTAATGAAACTTGAGGACTGTGGAAGTGAAGCAATCAAAAAGCCAGGACACTTAACCTGTTATTTAACAAAACAAAACATCTGTATTGTAACAAATCTCTCATGTGCAACCAACAAACTTTCTCCCGGTCGTGAATCACCTTGAGTTACTCCTCTTCGTCTCTTCAGGGTGATACTGCGGCCTCATAACATCATCGTGGCCCCGGTGGATGATTCAGGAACCAGGAAGGAGCTGTGCAGCGAAGCGTGTCTTGCCTCTGTCAAATCCAAGAGGAACAAGGCTGCTGGAAAACATCCACCATCAGTGGAGACTCGTTCAGAGTGCAGGATGTGCATCAGATATTGCAACGTAAGAAAAAAAGAAATGCGACCTGTGGATGTGAATGTTATGAAAATTATGTCTATTGACCTCAGTTGCAAGGAAATATATAAATATATGTATATTTTTTATGAACCTGTGTTGGAATATTCACCTTAAACATGTTCAATCTTTGTCTTTAGTGCAAATACAAGCTGACTCTGGACGGCCAGGTCTACAAACTTTGCAGCGACAAGTGCTACATCAGTTACCACAAAGCCAACAACCTACCTCTGCATCTTTGCGACTTCTGTGGCTCCGTCTGCCACGACAAGGGACTCGAGCTGAACACTGAAGAAGGCAGTAAAACCGTCTGCAGTGACGAATGTCTGGTCAAATTCAAGAAGGTGCAGGAAACCAAGTAGTTACCCTTTACCACCTGAGCCTCCAAATTTCCACCTGGACTCTTTATGCTTGTTTTGATTTCAAATTCAAATTTAACATGCAAAATCAAACATTCATGTGCAATTGCTCTAAAAACTCTAAACTCAAATTACGTTTTTGCGTTTTTCTGCTATTCTTGCTTCATCGTCACTGATATTCGCTTTTACAACACGTAGTAAATCACCTACTTTGCAGCTTCTGGGAGAGGCGCTGGTAAAATTACCGTAATGACACCATATTGACTCTAAAGTGCAACGTCACAGCTCTCAGAAATCATTAGAATTTTTCCAATTGTGCAAACCGT
Source organism: Pseudochromis fuscus (assembly GCA_900323345.1). Classification (NCBI taxonomy): domain Eukaryota; kingdom Metazoa; phylum Chordata; class Actinopteri; family Pseudochromidae; genus Pseudochromis; species Pseudochromis fuscus. The sequence continues at coordinate 76,402 of OOFC01017442.1, forward strand.
GACATAATTACAATAATCCAAAAACGGCGCTGCACTCGGAGGTAAAGGGTGAATCAGGACAGTTCACAAAGATCACATGAATCATATCTCACTTTGTGCCTGAACTGATTTGGTGTTGCTTTGGTTTTTTGCAGACAGCTGAGACTCGTCGGCTTTGCCCCACGTGCCAGACGTCCCATGAGATGTCGGACATGGTTGAAAGTAAAAACGAAGAGGGCGGGTTGGACCTGTTCTGCAGCAGCAGGTGTATGATGGTGTACAAGGCTCAGACCGTCACTGTGATAGGTACTGATCACACTGCAAAACAACTATTCACTTTTCCTTTGAGCTCTCGATAATAAAATAACTGTCTCGAACATAATTAAATTCTCCTACTGACCAAAGTTAAAATGAAAATGTTTAAAATTCACGACAGTTTGACTCATTTCCACCATGTTTTTGTAGAAAAGCGCAGCCATTCACCTGAAGTGGAGGACATTAAAGAAGTGAAGCCATCACTGCTCAGTCTGCACCGTGTAAGTTTTATGTTTAATATTGTGACAACTGTGGAGCAGCCACAGCAGGAATATTTTTGGAGTGTGGTGTACATTGTACTGACAGGACTGGCTGATGAGTTTAAATAACAACAAAGTATTTGCTCTCAGCTTGGATTGTTTTATCTGTTGGTGACGAATGAGAACAAACATTACTGTGCACGAGTCACCACTGACTGTCACTTTGACTCATCTCAGTCCTCCACACAGAGGTCTCTAATTCATGTCTCTCCTCGTTCCTGATCAAGATCAAAGAAGAGCCAATCGATGAGGAGTACAGCCAGGATCTCCCTCCCTCCTTATCTGCACTGGACATCAAGAATGAGCAACATGTGGGAAAGGTAGGACACTGACACTTCACTGAACTATAGTTTATCTAAAACACACAGTGCACACTAACCTTCCTCCTCTCGCTCATATGAACTACATCCATCTCTGGTGACACCACTTTACAAACCAGGAAATGCAGGTCAGTCATTTAGAAAATCATCAGTAATGTTGGTGTTTTCCCAAGGAACAATGTTTTTTGTCCATTGTAGTGGAGAAATTAATTACAAGAAATGCCAAAATGATCACAGAAATGCTTGTGAACCCGACTGTGTGTCTCTGGTGTGTGTGTCTGGGAACCAAGGCCTCTTCCCAGACTCAACACAACACAACACAGTCGTATGACCCCTCCTCTACTTTCTCCTCCTTGAATCAAGCTCTTGGCTACTTTTCCATTGCAGTTCTGTCTCTCACTCAGAATACGACCATATATGGGTAACTTCTCTTGCTAATTTGCATACCTATTTGCATGCTAATTTAAATAACCATTTTGAATGCATTTATTTTTTTGGGCACTGTTCACCTTCACTGCTGTGGACTGCTGTGGTTTCTGATATTAAAACAAGAAAAAGACAAAATGCTCTCGTGTGGAAAAAGAGTTTTATTTTCACCAAAGAAAAAATCTGCAACACCCATTCAGGGCATCATCCCACTATTTATGAATGAAGTCAGACTGAGTGAAAACTCAAATTATCACTTTTGTTAATTCTCTTGACTGCTGCTATTTTGTCATCAGGTTGTGTTTTTGTGCCAACTGTACAGCAAAGACAAAACAAATCTGAAAGTATTTGATGTCTTTGATCGATTGTTAACAGTGCATCCTTGCAATGCACCGTGCAAAGCATTAAGCATCGTCTCATTTGCACTCACATGATCTATAAGACCAGGTGTAGTTAAGATGAGGCTGGAGTTTTGTTGCTGCATCATAAATCTGTTCTAAAGACTGGTGAAGACTGATCTATTAGTCTGGACCAGGCTAAAAACCAGCTGGTGCCTCCGACTCCAGCAGCTTCCTCACCATCGTGCATCATCTCACTTCTGTTTTCAACAGGAGGACTTACAGGTCGGATCTGTCTTCTCCATGACGACAGACTCGACACCCACAGAGTCCACCGTCACCCACATGGACGTACCTGCCTCCTGCTCCACCTGCAAAAACGTCCTGATGGACGGAGCAACTGTTTATCAGAAGAAAGGCTGCACAGATATTTTCTGCAGCACTTCCTGCCTTGTGGCCTTTTATCAAGTGAAACCAGTTACAAAGACGTGTCACTACTGTCTGGAGTGAGTTTGAAAGTCATGTTTTCACTGATGCTTTCTGTCTTTGTTTCATCCTTCCTACACTAATTATTAGTCAATTAGCTTATTGGTATTTTTTTAATTAAGTCAGTTCCAGTTTTCAGATATGAGCATTTGCTTTTTTTTCCTCTCTGTTTCTCTGAGATTTGGACTCTTCACCTGCTTTAGATCTTTCTGTAGATGATGAGCAACATCCTCCAACTCAACTTATTTCATCTGAATGTCTCTGTGAAAGAGTTTAAGCTGATCTCTCACTGGCTTGTTTTCTAAGGGTGATAACACACACTCAGGACGTCCTCTCAGCCCCGGTGGACGATCAGGGGACAGAGAAGGATTTCTGCAGCCAGATCTGTCTGTCCTCCTTCAACTACAAGAGGAATGTCTCCACCAAGATACCTTTCGTGCCAGTAGCATCACATTCACAATGCAGCATGTGCAACAGATACTGCATTGTAAGAGACGAGTTTCACAAATATAACTGCCCACTATTAGATGATGGTTTTAGTTATAGCTTCCTGTCAGTGGCTTGTGAATATAAATCCTTTGTTTATCGTCCCGCAGAACAAACATGAGGTCATGCATCAGGGCATCATCCAGAAGATCTGCAATGACTCCTGTTACCGTCGTTTCTGCAACATGAACAAGTTGCTGATGTGTGAGAACTGTCGCTCCTGCTGCAGCTCGCCGCTCACGCTCAAGATGGACGACGGCAAGAAACCACTCTGCAGTACAGAGTGTCTGGTCCAATTCAAGCAGGTGTGGGAGTTAAACATCAGTCGATTATCAGAGAATATCTGTTGATCAGTTTGTACATTTGATGAAGCTGCAGATCTTGAGCTACTGAGTTTAACCTGGTTTCATATTTTCTTTTTCTTCTTTGACAGACAATCCAAACACCGCAACTGTGCTCCATGTGCTGCACCTCTAAACTCGTATCCAACATGGCTGAAAACAAGAACAGTGAAGACGTGGTGGAGCTCTTCTGCAGCAGCAGCTGTGTGATGGCGTCCAAGATCCAGGCCGTCAGTGCTTCTGGTACAGATGTGTTTTATTCCTGAGAATGAAGACTGAATGTTATGCAGCTTCTTGTCACCATCAACTAGTTCTTAAACTGCTACTTGTGATATTATGTCTTCCTCCACTTTTCTCCGCAGGTGCACAATTTAACTGTGACAACTGTGATAAGGTGACAGTGCCTGCTTGTCATCTCGCCATGTCAGACGCCTCCATCAGAAACTTCTGCTCTCTGTCTTGTGCCATGGTGTTTAAGGTGATATATCCAGCCCAGTATGATTTATTGTCATGTAGTTTAGAAGATTTGAACCAAGTGAAGTGCAGTCCTCCAAGAGAAACAGGGTGAAGCTAATGAACTAAATACCAATATCTGTGTTGTAGAAGTTTAAAGCGTTTGTTTTGCTGGTCCACAGGAGAAACAGAAAGATGTCACCGCTGCCACAGACTCAGCAGGAGCCTCTGTCCAAACTCAAAGTGATTTCCACAAACCACTGGAGAAACTGCTGTGTGCCCAGTGTCAAAAAATCATCAAAACTAAACCCAAAGTCATCCAGCACAAGGTCTGTCTGATTGGTTGTTTTTTTGTTTTTTTGAATTAAGCAGGAACAGTTCTTCAAACGGCTGCTTGAAGCTTAAATCTCCACGTTAAAATGAACAGAAACAGTTTATCTTTGTGTAATTTCTTCCTTCTTTTCCTTTAATGACAACAGTACAGGAGAAGATTTTCATGTAACTCACCAGTTTAAATTAAGGCCTAAAGTTATGCAAGATTTTGAGTGAGAGGTGTTGTCACATATAGCTGTAGTCAGATCAACCCCTCGTTCTCTATCGATTATCTGTTGTTTTATTGTGACAGTGTTGATCCACCAGCTGTTAAACTCTCTCCAGCCCAGAACCTGGAAGACGCTCTGAGCTTTGCTGTTTGTCTGCAGGAGAAAAGGATTTTTGTTTGCAGCCTGGCCTGTTCTCAGGAGTTTAAGAAGATCAGGAACATCACAGGCGTGTGTGAATTCTGTAAGAACGACAGGATCATCAAGGAGGTGAAGAGGATCGACGGCAGAGACTGCAACCTCTGCAGTGACGGTAAGAAGACACGTGTCTTGTGCTGGGTTGTGTAGTCGGGTTTGTGTTTGATGCAGGATGCAGAAATCTCTGTTCTCTGCTCTCAGGCTGCAAGATGCTGCTTCGTGATGACCTGGCCAAAAAGTGGGGTCAGCCCTGTCACTTGTGCACTTACTGCCTCTCAATCTCCAAGACTGAGGTGAAGGGTAAAGGCTCAGACAAGGTGTTCTGCTCTGAGGACTGCAGCTCCAATCACAAAATGCTCCTCAGTGATGTAAGTTCACACACTGCACGGATCAGCTGTTGAACATTGATCATGTGGTTAAAGCTTTAACTGTGTGTCTTTTCTTTTCTCTGTTATGTTTTGTGCTACTGTGTGTGTTGAAGTGGTAATTTTTAGGTTAAAAAAAAGTTGCATAGTGTTGCTTTAAGTCCTGATAGATTGGATTGTTTTGTATTTTACTTTCTCACAGATGGCGAAGTGTGACACTTGTGGCTGCAGCGGGAAGCTTAAGCAGAGTCTTGCGCTGGTGGGAGAGGTCAAACACTTCTGTCACCTCAAATGTCTCCTTGACTTCTGCAGTGAGAAGGTCCCGATGGCCCAGACAGGTTGGTGTTGTGTTGCCTGGTTATAACTCTGTGGTAATCATGCATCTTGTTAACTTATCCAACTCTTAACCAGCTAGAAAAGTTTCCTTCCCTGAAGTCAACGGTTCATTTCCAAAATGTATAAAATAGTAAATATATTGACATTATTTACATGTGCATTACATTAGGTTTTCAGATAACACGGACACAGCCCGCCTGATTTTCTCTGGTCGGTCCAGAGCCTCAGAGCCCTGACTGATAATCCTCTGTCACCTTAAGTCTTTGGTTGGGCCCTGGGAGCCAACAGTAGACTCTGAGGCTCTCAGTGAGAACCCTGAAGAGGCAGTAAAATCCTAACATCTATCCTAAAATGCACTGGGAGCCAGTGTAGTGAAGTTAAAATAGGAGTGATATGATGATGTTTTCTGATTCTGGTTTAAAGCCTGGTCCCTGAGTTCTGCACATTTCAGACTGAGGCAGGTAAAAAGTGATGAAATAAAAACATGTGAAATAATCTCAGTGTCTGTAGAAGTTAAATAGAAGTTATCTTTGAGATGATGACTGTACAAGCTTTGCAGTGTACGTCTGTGGGACTCATCACTGGCACGTCTCTGTTACAGTCTCTTCACCTGCTGGAGGTTCAGGTGCAGCCGACTCGTTGCCCGTCATCGCCAACGTTGTCTCACTTGCGAGCGCTCTTGCAGAATACAACAAGACTAAAGCGAGGTCTAAAACAAACACGCCACAAGTCAAAGATGCTACAGCAGGTAACACTGTGCAGTTAACTGTGGGATACTGGGAGATGCTGTGTGTTTAGGTTTGTTTTCTGACTGAAGCTCTGTCAAACCTCCACAGCTTCAACACAGGTCGCTGACACTCAGACAAAGGTCGTTGGACATGTAAGTTTACAAAAATCAAGTCCTCCACAGAGTTTTAATCAAAGTGTCTTTTGATGGTTTCACACAGAATAAATTGTCTGACTGTCATTGTTTGATTTAATGTTGTTGAAGATGTTTTTATTGGTTGTGTTTTCTCCAGGCCAGTGTTCAGACTGTCCCCAAGGAAGTGAAGAACAAATCTCTGCTGTGCACGCCGCTGGTCCACAACAAAGGAGTCTCCTGTGCAGTGCAGACTGTTGAAGCAGAGGTGCAAACAGGTAAAACACAGATGCTCAAAGAAATGATGTTTTGGGGAAAAAAATTCACGAACTAATGTGAAGATGAAACCTCAGAAAATCTGTTGTTTAATTTTTATTTTTTCCAAATGTCAACAAATACCTGGTCACAGTTCATCTGTTTTCTTTTTCCTATTGTTTGAAGAAAACGTTGCTCCTAAAGTCACCGTGCTCCCCGTCCCGGTGCCGGTGTACTTTCCTGTACCGATGAACATGTACAGTCAGTACGTACCAAAACCTGTGGGCCTGCCCTTACCGGTACGTCAAACACACACACGTCACACACAGTTGTCAAACAGTGCTGAGTTACATCCAACTTCTGAAATCATAAAGTTTGTGGATTGTTGTTCATCTCCCCGTAATGAGGACTGTGTATTTACTGCTGTGGTGCCAGTTTCCTGAGACTTATCTTTAATGAGCTCAGGATTCACTGTCAGTTTTTATGCATGAAAAGAAAAGAGAAAGAGGAGATCTACACACTCCTCTATTGATCTGAACTCATGTGAAATCAGAGAAACTCAGGCCATCGTAT
>OOFC01017445.1:8389-26024 GCA_900323345.1 Pseudochromis fuscus
TAGTAAGTGACCTCAGAAGTCTCTCTTATCTTCCCTTTAGGTCTACATGTTCAAGTATGACTCTACCCACGGTCGCTTCAAGGGCGACGTCTCTATTGAAGGAGACAAGCTGGTCATTGATGGACAGAAAATCTCTGTTTTCCATGAGTGAGTTCACCTCATGTTTAAATATGTGAACTATTAATTTCTGTGATGCAAAAAGTCTGTTTAATGAGCATATTAGCAACAAGAAAAACTCTAACTCTTGTTTACCTTTCTTTATTTTCTCAGGAGGGACCCTGCCAATATCAAATGGGGTGATGCTGGTGCCCAGTATGTGGTGGAGTCCACTGGTGTGTTCACCACCATTGAGAAGGCCTCTGTACGTATTCACCCTTTCCCACACAAAATGTATGTGATGGCAAAGACATTGACTAAATGATTTCAACACAACACTCCAGGCTCACTTGAAGGGCGGTGCCAAGAGAGTCATCATCTCTGCACCCAGTGCTGATGCTCCCATGTTTGTCATGGGTGTCAACCACGAGAAATATGACAACTCCCTTCAGGTTGTCAGGTAAGAATCACAAAGTGACTTAGACTTTTTTTTCTTAATTAAGAAGTTTTTAATAACTGAAGACTGTAATCACCAGTTTCTAGTAGATCTTCAAATTCTAAACACTGATTCATGAACATCTGGGCTTGTATATACTAGAAATTCCTTCTCAGATCTTGCGTTGGTCTTACACAAATTCCTTGTGACACAGTCCTTTTTTGTTTTTAAAATTAAACGGAGGTTTCTTTGGTCACAGCAATGCTTCCTGCACAACTAACTGCCTGGCCCCCCTGGCCAAGGTCATCCACGACAACTTCGGCATCGTTGAGGGCCTGATGGTAAGACCTGATGCTTATTAATCCTGCTGAGATCTCTTTAGCATGAAGAGGGGGTCGGGCTACATTTAATCATCCTCCTCTGTCTCTTTTGTCCATCAGAGCACAGTTCACGCCATCACTGCCACCCAGAAGACCGTGGACGGTCCCTCCGGCAAGCTGTGGAGGGACGGCCGTGGTGCCAGCCAGAACATCATCCCCGCCTCTACTGGTGCTGCCAAAGCTGTGGGCAAGGTCATCCCCGAGCTCAACGGGTGAGTGGAGTTCATCTGTCAGATCTTTGTGAAAACTTTATACAAAGTGTCAAAGCTCCAGTACATCTACGGTATTGTTTTTGTGATTAATACGTTAATGTTTCACAGCAAGCTGACCGGCATGGCCTTCCGTGTCCCCACCCCCAACGTGTCGGTGGTTGACCTGACAGTCCGTTTGGAGAAACCCGTGAGTGACCACAAGTACTAATTAAACTAAAATGAGTTTTAGGTAATGTTAACAAAACCCTTTGAAAGAGAATACATTTGAAAGCTAATGAATTTCAATCACTGTAGATGATTCGCATAAAAATATTTCTTTCCAACTTGATGCTTTTTTAAAATGCATATCTGCCTGAAAGCTGTCATCAGCTCGCATCTCCCTTTTCTTTTTACACTTGTATCTCTTTGTTACCTCATCAGGTCTTATGTAATAATTGATTTTAAAAAACATGGATGCAGAATTACACCAGAGTTATAACTTTGAGAAGTTCAGTAAGAATTTCACTTTCTGTTACTTTAAAACAAACCATTTTCCTTTTGACAGGCCAAATACGACGACATCAAGAAGGTTCTGAAGGCTGCAGCTGATGGACCCATGAAGGGCATCCTGGGATACACAGAGCACCAGGCATGTGTCCAGCTGCTTCCTGTGTCACATTTGTGGATGTGATTGCTTGTTAACATCTCTTCTCTCCTGCAGGTCGTCTCCACAGACTTCAACGGTGACACCCACTCCTCCATCTTTGATGCTGGCGCTGGCATCGCCCTCAACGACAACTTTGTGAAGCTGGTCTCATGGTGCGTCTTCAGCTTGAATTACTTTCATGTCCTCGTGTCTTTGCTGTCATGCATATTGATGGTTTTTTTCTTCCTCCTCTTTCACCAGGTACGACAACGAGTTCGGCTACAGCAACCGTGTCTGCGACCTGATGGCCCACATGGCTGCCAAGGAGTAAACCAACCAGCCGACTGACCGTCACTGCACTTTGCCAAGTTACCCACATTCTCCTGAATCCAGAGTTATAAGACGTTGTGTCATCTACGACTCTGCATGGTTCCATCGACCCCCATTATACGCCTGAGGAAAAGTCCCACACAGAGCAAATGAAAGATTTAAATTGATGACCAATTTTTTTTTTTTATTTGTTAAAGTCCCTGTTCTGTTCTTGTGTTCGGTGGGGTGAAGGTGTGAGAGTCTTTGCCTGTCTGTAGTACTGAGGTGCTGCAGTCAGTTGTGGAATAAAGTCCTTTGTTTGTGAGATTCATTACCTCCTGTTTGTGTTTTGTCACTGCCTCTGCCAAAGCATCATCCATGTACATGCCACTAATTAACGACTGATGTACATGTCTCCTATTACAAGAGGGATTTTCAATGTTTCCAGGGCTCTTTCAGACATCCTGACACCCATGTCACCTATTACTGTCCACAATCTCATTTATCGGTGGGTCATACCCTAACAATCTATTACACCCACCACATTTCTCAAGCATAACTTTGAAAGATCAAACCTGCTCCCCACCATACTCCACCTCATCTATTGATGGTTGGAAAAAATATATATCTAATATTATTATAGAAAGAGAAGAGACAGGGTCCTTTAAAAAGAAAGATCTGCTGTCAAACAAACCAACACAGACAGAAACACAACCTCCGCATAGATAAATGTCTCCAGTGCGATAAATCCAGATATCTGCTAAAGCACTCCTGTATAGGCCCTATAAGGTTTCTGTCCATATATTTGTTCAATTTCCTCCTGTGGGAAAACACTGACAGTGTTTAATTGCCTGGGTTCTTCATTACATAAGACTGTGAGAGATTTGCCTCCCAGATCAATTCTTGCAGCCTCACAGTTTCTATGACATAGTGATTGATGTCTTTTTAATATTTTTCCTCTACCTCCTTCAGTCTCCAGTCGATAGTTTAAACACAACCTCACAAATGTATATTACTACAGTCCAGTTTGTGGCTTTTATGACTTAAACCTGCAGGTGGTGTGTAGTAGTTATTATCATACATTTTCTTGAAATCCATCTGTATTGATAATTTTTTAAATCATTAGTCATGATGGATGAGAGCTGCCAATGCCATGAGAACTAATGATTGGCTTTAAAGGAAAATGGTTTATTCTGCTCCTCCATACACACAAATGGGATTATAATCATTCACAGGAGCACTGGAAATATTGTGAATCCCTTTAAAATTTCATTTCAGAGACTTTATATGCCCTGAGATTTTCTGAAATTGATAGGAGGAGTTGGTATGATTAGATAGTTATAGTAGGATATATAAAAATATAAGCAGACAAAAAAATACTTATGACAATACAGAAATCTTGTGCATTTTTCCCCCATTGTTTAATGAGAGATATTCATAATATATTATTCAATTCAATTCAGTTCAACTTTATTTATAGAGCACTTTAAAAATACAGCATAGTCAGCCAAAATGCTGACTATGTTATTATAAATAACACAATATACACGTGTAATAAAACTGATAAGAATGGATTTAATTAACATTTTTGTTGTGAAAACTCATTCACACCAACTGTGTTAAATTTTAGAAATATATTTAAAGTGTTAGATTAATTACTTAGGTGAAGTGATGATACATTTGCAAATGTATTTTGTGCTTTTATGTCAAAAAATCTTGAAACAAAATCATCAGTTACAGTTATTTTAAAGACAACCAGTGAAATTACTTTTATTTTTGCCATGCAGCTTTCAAAGCATTATGTGGCTTCTTTAATGGGGGTGATTGTGGTGTATTCATTTGTGTTCTTGTTTGTTTGTGTAGTTTTACAGTGACAACAATGAGAACTCCAGTTAAAGAGGATTAAAGACCCTCAGATATCCCCCTCCCTCCCTCTCTCCCTCGCTCTCTCTCTCTTTCTCCCTCTCTCTCTCTCTCACTTTCTTGGCTCGCGTGCCTCCCACTGATCATTTCTAAACCAAACTGTCAGCAGCATCCTCCCCTGTAAAACCATATGGATTTACAGAGGAGTGTTCAGATTAAGATTATATAACAATATAGGAGAATATAGGAGATCTTTGCTGTGCAGACGAGCAGAAGGGAATTACAGAGGAACAAGTGAACGGTGAGCAGCATGTTTCTTTTACCCTCAAAGGGTTTTTTGTGTGTTTGTACAGTTTGTATCTTAGATGAAAAGATGAAAACTTCACTGAGTCACTTCTGAGACACCAGTGTCTCAGTTCTGGTGACATCAGAAGTGTAAATGTAAATGTGAAAGTCTTGTGGAGGATGTGTACCATGTTGTTATGCTTCATTTATTTTGTATCACTAGCATTTTTTTTTAACATGTATTAATAGACACTCGTCTGACTCACAAGTTGTTCCTACTGTGAGACAAACAGCAGTTTTCCTGGGAAATGTACAAATACAAAGTCGATGTTTCAGTGTTTTGGGTTTTTATGGGTTTTTTTTTTTAGATGTTTTTCACATTTTCCAAGTGAAACAGTAAATTATACCAGTCTGCCAGGAGATAAAAGTCTGCAGCTGTTTTTTTCTTTCTTTCATATAGTCTGGTTGACTAACACTAATCCTATAATGACTTCTTATGAATAATGTCAGTTATTTTTATTATCAGTTGCCCAAGTGATATGTCAGAAAATTTGTATTTGTTCATGTTGAGCTCAAAGAGAGAGGATGGGAATTAGTTGTATGTTTTTAAGTTTGTGTGCCCTGCAGGGCCACAAAAAGCAAATAGATTGAAAATATAATCGTTGAAATATAAAGCTCTGAGGTTAAACTATGAGTGTCTGTCACTGCTCAGTGTTTTTTAAGGTGGATGTTTAAAGGAAGCGTCTTCTCTACTTTTATCCTTGTGAGCAGATTAAGAACAGGAGTGGGATTAAAACTAAGCGTACTGCTTCATAATGTCTTTCTTCATGAAAAATATAACATCTGTATACTGCTCTAATCCCTCTTACATTTAGTGCTGCAGTATTTTATGTAGTGGCTCTCTGTTTATGAGTCCAGAAGCTGTGGCTCCTGTTTGCTGCACATTGATGGGAGACAATGGCTCACACAGGGACTCCTGGTTTGTCCCCTCGTCCCTTCAACCACTGTTCCTCTCCAAGCTGTCCCCTTCTGTAGACCTGACCGTCGCTGTCTTCCTTATCTTCACAGGTAAGACCATCTCTGTGCTTTTAATTAATATACAGTAAAAAGTCAGCCAGAAAAAGGTTGAGAGATATTTACTCCACTTATATACATTTTATAGTGTTTCGTAGTGTGCCATATATACACTGAAAAAAAATAAATCTAAAAATTGATGCCACAAGTAGGTGTGCTATTTTTGCAGCACATAAAATGTAACCACATTTTATTATAATATGACTAATGACACAATACATTTGCAAGCATAAATGTGAATATAAGTATGGGATGATGGAAATGATTCAAGGAGGACAATGCTGAGGGCAGAGTGCACCCTCCTTTTCATGCTTGAAAAAAAAAAATTTGTGAAGTAGACAACCGGCACAAAACCCGACAAGGTTTCATTAAAATCAGTGCAGAACCGAGTCTGTTTGTACCGAGCCGAACAGTAAAGGAAATACTCCTCACAGTGGACCTCAAGCATTACCTTCATTGTCTTGTTTACACAATCAATCCACGAAGCTTCAGGTAGACAGATATTACTTAATTTGTGTTGTGCTCCCAGTGTTTAGGTTAATGTGCGATGAAGAGAAAAGCAGCTTCTTCTTTTCATTCTTCACACAATTTCTGCATTAACTCTGTTGTGGTTGTTTGTTTCCCTCTGTCCCCAGCTGTCACCTCAGTGCTGGGGAACGGCACAGTGCTGTTGGTCTACTGTAGGAAAAGAAAGAAGCTCAGACCTCCAGAGCTCTTAACCATCAACCTGGCTCTCTGCGATTTTGGTTACAGCCTCTTGGGAGCGCCATTTTTCATTATTTCCAGGTACACAGTTCTTTGAAATAAGCTGCAGGGAGATAGATGTAAACTCAGGCTAATTAAATAAGAAAAGAAAACAAGCCATTTGTTGGGGACAGAAGGAGATGATCCATTAAGCTGAAGGACCAAAGCCCCTTTCTCCCTCTGCTTCCTCAGCCTGTGTCACGCCTGGGTGTTTGGGGAGACAGGCTGCCTCTGGTACGGAGTTCAGGGCTTTGTTTTTGGCATCGGCTCCCTACTCACCACCTGTCTCATCTCTCTGGACCGTTGTCTGAAGATCTGCTGCTTAAGATATGGTAAATCTCAGATTTTCTTCTTAAACAAATAGAAAATGTACACGACTGAACCCCAAATCCCTCAGACTGCTCCTGAATAAATCTCACATTTTGTATCCAAGACTACATGGGTTTTAGATTAAGCTTTTCCTAAGACCCTTCATTTCTTTACAAATACAATGACTTAAAGAATTCTTGATTCAGAAATCATTAGGTGAGGACAGAAACACCAAAAAGCAAGTTAAATATATGAGGTAGATGTTAAGATTTCCCATGTGTTTATTTGTTTTTCAGGTCAGTGGATTGAGAAGCAACATGTGGGTCTGTCTATTGCACTGGTGTGGGTGTACACATTATTCTGGGCCTCCCTGCCTGCCTTGGGTTTTGGAAGTTATGGACCAGAACCTTATGGGATCAGCTGCACCATCAACTGGTAATAAAAAGTTTCAGTTTCAATTTGCAGGCATCTGTGTTTCCCCTTTTCCTTCTCTGCAGTTACGGACAAACATCTGAGTAACAACCAGTCTATCTATATCATGATTTCAAGGTGGAGAATGAGGTCATCGGGAAATGACAGGACTTACATTTCCCTCATCCTGGTGTTATGCTTCGGATTCCCCACCCTCACCATCATCATATCTTATTTGGTCATCCTGCTGACGGTGAGGATGGCTTCATCACACAGTGGAGAAGTTGACAATCATGTCTGTAATCCTGCAGTTATTTTGATTTAATGCATCAGTCATTTGGTGTATCTGTACAACTCTCACTTCGAAGGCTGAGGAGCATCAGGCCCCAAATTCATTGTGGATTGTGGAAATTTTATGACCAGAGTGTTATTTTAACCTCTGCCAGGGAGATTATGTTTGTCCTATGTTGGTTTCTGAGTTAGTAACATTACAGAAAAACTACTAAAATTTCTTTTGAGAGATAGAGTATTTCCCAAGGGGAATTTTGGGCCATAAAAAGAAAGGATATCTGTCCCAAAGAAATTCTGAAATCCCAGAAAATCCATGTCTTATAATGTTCAAATGCTATAATAAGATAGTGTTGCTATTTCACCACAAGGGGGCAGCAGTGTTCAGTCTACTGTGTCAGTACAGCTGGATTATGCTCTGGTTGAGGTTTGTGCTCTCTGGATTCTTTAATTTAAGTTCTTCACATGGCCACTTTAATATGATTTACATGTTGCCTTTGCAGGAATAAATTATGATTACTAATAGCAGCACTAATGATCACTTCTGTTTGCAGGTTTTCAAATCTAATCGCACTTTAGCATCTATACCATCTTCCTTTGTCAGTAACTCCAGCAAAGACCTGAGACTTGCAAAGGTACGACCTCCTGAGAATCATTTTCTGACTCTCTGATCCCGATCTGACAGGAAGACTAAACCGTATGTTTCTTCCAGATGGCTGCAGTGGTGTGTGCCACCTTCCTCCTGGCCTGGATGCCTTATGCCACTGTGTCTCTGATCTCTGCACTCACCCCCAAAGATGACCAAGAGGCAGAAATCCCCTCTGAGACTGCAGTGGAGGAGTCCAGTGGGATAACCTCATACTCTCGAGCAGCTTTAAAGATCTTGAATGCCCCTTTGTTGTTTAACTGGACCACCACAGAATATTACGGACACATTTACAACAGTCCTGAGAAGGGGGGTGACGCTGCCCAAATGAATCCCAACTCAGGCCTGAGTGAGGCCAAGCTCAGGCCCACCCTCGGGCCCCAGTCTCTCTCCAATCTACCACCTGTGGTCACCTTGATTCCCGCAATGCTCGCCAAGTCCCACTGCATGATGAACCCTTTAATCTACCAGATCATGAACAGAGAGTTCAGGGACGATGTGTATGTGATGGTGTTCAGCCGAGAAAAGGCAAAGAGGAGGCGAGCGCAGAGAACAAAGGAGAGTAAAAGTGGAGAATGTAAGCCACCTACTGCTACTGTTTTTATTTTCTTCACTGGAAAAAAGTAATACACTTTTGTTTTGTTTTTATGTTTTTTTACAGTCACTTTTTCTTCTCTACTTTTTCAGTGAGCATCAGCCTCTCCAGCTGGCAGAGCGGGAGGACAAGGAGCAATCCAACAAAACAGGGACAGAGGGAGCAGTGGTGATGGAGGAACTGAGGATATATCAGCAGGAGGTTTCTCTTTGGACACTTGAAGCAACATAGATAGATAGATAGATAGATAGATAGATAGATAGATAGATAGATAGATAGATAGATAGATAGATAGATAGATAGATAAACACCCACACTTTTCCAACTATACTAAGTCAAAACATCTGTTATGAGAGGAATAAAAGAATAAAGAGAATTTTTAAAACTTCTACTTGAGCAAAATAACACTGTCTTCTTTGGTTCAACATTGTCTCTCACTTGGATCACAGTGCTTGTGATAGTACAGCTCATTACACTTAATGGTGAAGGAACATTTAAAAAAATCTGCTCCACCCAAACGTTGGAACATCATTTTGTGAATGAAAAGCATGTGTTCTGATATTTAGATTGACTAAAATCATAGAGATGACATTTAGGTTACAAACTGTATAAAGGATAGAAACAAATTTCTTGTCAAACTCTCCTCTAGAAATGTAATAAGCACAAACTAAAATGTGGAATTATTATAATGACTAAAACCAGATTTAGATCATATAAACACCCTGTGATTAAGACTCATCCTGCAAATAATAGATTATTTAAATAACTAAAAACCAGCTGGCAGTCAGTGCAAGTGGGGCTTCAGGGCTCCTCCTACCACCCAGTTTTATGAAACCTTCATGTCCATTTTGACATTTCAGTTGTGTTTATCTTCTTCGGCTAATACTTTCTGCAAACCACCAGTAATTGCTATTCCGTGACATGACAACAACCCACAGAAAGCAAACAGTTAATGGATCAAGGCTCCTCTATTCGTGTATTTACGGTAGACGGCTCTTCCAATCCCTCAGCTCCGCTCCTGCCTGCGGTCACATCTTCTTGCCAGAACTTCAGTGACGCGGTGACACTGGATTTCTTTGTTATTCATTCATGCTCTGCGTCTTTTCCCTCATTTTATCGCGTTTGTTTTGCTAAACATCTCAACCCAGGCGCGAGTCCAGTGTTTTGTATTCTGCCTCCCTCCTCTCAGTCCATCTCTGCCCGCTTTAGGATGTGTTGTCGTGGACCGTCAGAGAGCAGAGATCCATCAGCCGGCGTTAAGACCTCTGAGCTTTAAGGATAAGGACTCTTATTTAGAAACATTATATAATCAGGTAAATACCGGCGTTTGCGCGCACGGCCTGCTTGTACGTTTAGCTGTAATTTACCCAGCCATAATATTCTGTTGTAGCAAGAAAATATCCCGTCCGTGTTCATGCCAGATCTGCAGCGCTTTAGTTTTCCATACCATAGCATGAATCCTTTGTTGGGGGCCAACACGCATCTCCAACAGCATCCACAGCAGAACCAGGCTCCCGGACACCCTGACTCTCCCTCGGGCATCCTCCCCGACGTTATCTTCGGTGGACCAGACCCGGAGTCTTTCCTTCTGGGTGAGCAGCCCGGTCCGGGGCCTGATCAGCCGGGGCCTGACTTCTCCGCAGCCTCACAGACCTCACCTTTCCTCCACCACAGCAACAGCAGCAGCAGCCACTACCAGCACCGCGCTGTGCCGCACCCCCCTGCAGCCATGGCCCTCAGAAACGACCTGGGATCCAACATCAGCGTCCTCAAAACTCTCAATCTGAGGTTCCGATGCTTTTTGGCCAAAGTGCATGAGCTGGAGCGCAGAAACAAGATTTTAGAGAAGCAGCTGCAACAGGCGCTGGATGCCAATAAGGGCTGTCAAGGTGGATGCTGTGAGAACAGGGCACACACCCAGGAAGCAGGTGTGCAGACTGGATTTGTGGGGACTATACCGCTTAGGCCCGGCTCCCTCCCCTTCCACAACACCAACAACTCAGCCAGGAGGCCTACAACACTGTTCACACCACCACTCACAGCAACCTTTTCACCTGCACCTGCTGAAAACTCAACCCAAACTAGTTCCACCGCCTGTAATCCAGCTATCACCATCAGTCAGGCCTCCCCCTGTGTGGACTCCCCAGGATCTGGGCCTAAAACAGCCCCTAACAACAGCGCAGGTTTCGGCAGCTCCACCAACCCTCCCCCACGGTTCCTCCCGGGCACCATCTGGTCCTACAACCACACCCGCAAGTTTGGCCCCGGTGCGGAGCGTCTGACCAGCCCTGGAGTGTCCTGGATGCACCCAGATGGAGTTGGAGTCCAGATTGACACCATCACCCCTGAGATAAGAGCCCTGTATAATGTCCTGGCTAAAGTGAAGAGGGAGAGAGATGAGTACAAACGCAGGTAAATGGACCTTTTATTACACTTTTAACAGTCCTTTAGGGCCTTTTCTGTGGAGCAGGAGGTTGCACTGTAGGTTTCTTGAGTGTGTGTAATGCTCCAGTTTAGAGGAGCAGGGAAACAGCTGCAGACCAGCTGTCTCTAGCAGGAGCAGAGTCAGCACAAAGGCCTCTCCATCCATCACCCCAAGCCTGGTCCTGCATTCACTTCATGTCCGACCACAGAGGCAGGTGCTGCAGCTACAAATACACAGAAAAAATTAACACGTCAGGCGCTAAATATAAAGTAGAATGAAGGTCAAAGCTTAGTGGGAATATGTGAAGATCAGCCTGTGGTGGAAATGTTTAGCTCAGAAGCCACAATAGAGATTTACTCACCAGTGGGTGTTCAAATTTTCAAGGAAATTAGGAATAATTCTTCCTGCAATACAGCTCAAGTTTAATCTGAATGACAGTAATGATGATGTCATCCAGGGAAAAATCCTGGAGTCGATCCAGAGAGGCCAGCGTGAGCACACAGCACCAACCATAGCACTAAAATCACATTGATTTTACAGGGACACGTGGACATTTGTGGTTTAAGCTTTGTACAAGTAAACTAAGTCCTTGTTGTTCATTAGCAACTCATCATCAGCTCACTTTTTAGTAAAACAAACATTTACTGGTTCAGCTTCTGAGCTTCTTTTGTTTTCACACATGAAACGTGTTTTTTACTTGACAATTTATGGACACAACTCCAAATCCAGTACTTCAGATGAAATGATGGAGAATCATCATGAGTTGCTGATATTGGTTCAGGTAACGACCCACCTGAAGGCATCACAAGCTCAAATCTGGAAGCTTTGCCCTCCAAATTATGACTTCATCACTGAAGTGGCACAATGTGAACTCTCTCTTCAGGTGGATTATACCTGTAAATTCGTGGGGAGAACAACCCTAATCTCCTGAACTCTGTTGTAAATATGAGGAATATTTAATAGTTAGTGGATTACGTATTGTCTGTCCTGGATCAGGTCCAGTAGGCCTCCACGTCTCAGCACATTGAATTCCCCTCATATTATGTCCAAATGAGCAGCCATGCATTCTCCACAGAGGAGATCCTGAGCACAGCATAGTGGACTCTTTGTGGATGAGGCAGAGGCCCTGAGTGTGAGACACGTTGGACACATGCTTTCTTTGTATGTAGAGACTTGAGAGTGTCTCCTTTTCTGGCCTCCTGTCCAAAAAGATATATCTTTTTCTTGTTTAACTGCCTGTGAATCAAGGTGTGTGACACTCGGTGCACAAACCAGTTTCTGTTCACATGCTGGGCCTTTGTGAGGGGTCTTAGTTCTTTCTCAACCTTCGTGATCCTACTGTAGGTATCAGTTTACCTCGGGACAATGGGGACATTTAAACCTGTTTCTTCATGCGAAACTCACTCACTCACTCACTCAGATTTATGCCATTACCAATACACTGAAGTGTTTGTACTAGTTAATTATGTGATGTTTGTTGCTGCCCCTGTGAGTCATTTTCAGAGTATAGATGGCAATAAAACTACACAGCTTGTGGTGCATGTTGCATTGTTTTCATTGTCAAACACTTTTTTTTAACCCTCCTCAGACTCTTTCATCCATTCCTCTTTTGTTCTTTTATTCAAGGACAACTTTTACTTCCTCTTTACCCTCCCTCTGTCCCTGCCCCTCACTCTCTCCACCATCCTCTCAGGTTCTTCTCGTGTAAACCCGACACAATCCCACACTTTCTCTCTCTCCCTCGTGCTCCCTTGCACTGCGCAGCATCCCCCCCTCTCCACTCTCCACACTGTATCTGCAATGCAGCATGCACTGCAAGCTGTAACTGCTGGACGGGGGCTTGGCTTGCAGAAGGAAGCACTTCTCCACTTTCTGCACGCTCTCACCTTACTGATCAAACAAGCATTCCCTACGACAACAACAACAACAACATCCCCTTGTTTCATGAGTCAGTTTCTTTTCAGATTTAGTATTCCCTGAAGGTCTCGAGGTGCCGCAGCATTCTGCATTTCAAGCAGCACTTCTGCACAGTTACAGACTGCAGTGAGTGGATTTCCCCAGGGCATGTGTGGTGGGAAGTCACAGAAACTGAGCTCACATAAAGAATCTGTGTTCGGGCTTTTAAATGTATTACAGTTTCAGATTAATGGGTCAGTCATCGGAGCTGCATCATAGCAGAAACACAAATCATCTGTCAAGGAATCAGCAAATCACTCACTCAGTCATGCAGCCACACTGTTGCCAATATATAATTTACTCAAACTGCATTTACATTTTATTGGTAGATTCACAGGCACTCAGGCTGAAATCTAGTTGCAATTCCTGTGCATGTAAAATACTAATCGAGGAAACAATGGCTGACCTATTGTGGTGTTCTTCTTGTTGTGTCGGTGGTCACTAAAGGGGGATTTTTAAGTGTGGGAGGAATCAAGTATGTGCAATATATAAGTAAACAATGTCAGTGGAGGTAGACCACTAAAGACAGGCAGGTATATTTCGGTGTTCCAGTTTATTTAGTATACATATAGATATCAGTGGTCTGAGGTCAGTTACAGTGTGGTCATTTTATAGTTTGTCCAGCAGAGAACACTGCATCTTGGTCACAGCCAACAAATTAAAGAGGATCCTATTAATATCTTCATAAGTTCATTTCAGCTGTCAGTGCCCTGTACACTGATTCATTTTAAGAACAAGGGATGCAGTTTTAGCAAATACTGCTGCTGGTACACCACATATCGTCCCCCAGGCCTGTGGCTGTGAATCCTGGACAACAGAGTCCTGAGATGTTATGTGTCAGGAGGAACTCGATTATAGGCTGGCAAGAGAAATATGCACTTAATATTGTATAACATCTGACTGTTAAGACTTTCAACCTCTTTAACCTTTCAGTCTTCTTAAGTAATTCAGGAATAGAATGATTTGTTTCTGCCTTTCTTACCTTGTCCTGAAGATGCAGAAATCATGGATACTCAGTATCATCTGCAGACCAGTAAATGTCCTGTATGTTCTTTGTCTGTCTCTTACTTATATTTGTCCGTGTGTCTCTTAGATGGGAAGAAGAATACACTATGAGGATGGATCTGCAGCAGAAGATTGCAGACCTACAGGAGGTAACAATACGTCACCCTGTGTGTGTGTATTTGCATGTGTATTACTCGTGTTGTGGGAACACAGTCGCCTTGTGGAAACAAAAAGCAGCTCCCCGTGACGTAAGTCATTACATTTTAGTATGAAGACTGGGTTTAAGGTTGGGGTGAAGTTAGGCATATGCGAGCAGTGGTTATGGTTGGGGTTATTGTAAGTTTCCAGGAAGTAAATGTAAATTATTGTAATGTCCTCTGAGGTCATGGAAACTGCATATGTGTCAACTTTAAAATAATCTGAATCATTTTCTGGGAGCGGTACTGTCCTATCGACAATAATCGCAGTGAAAGTTACATAAAAGTGATAAAAGGAGAAAAGATGTTTTAATATAGGTTGAACTGCTGCTGTTTGATGTACGAGCTGAGCAGTGAGCTCTCACTGTTTGCTGATTGTCACCTTTGTGCAACATTTGTTCAAGTCCTGACTCATACAAAGCTGCCATACTCTCTGGTAATTGGTTTTCTTTTTTCTTCAACCACTCTCCATCCACTAATTGAAGTGTTCAGCCCATTGTCATTAAGTAATAAAATATGACCAAAAAGAAAAGAGAGTGCTGTTTTTTATGAAAGCCATATTTACTCTTTCTGCAGAAGTGTCTTTATGAACTCAATGGTTTGTGGGTTTCCTGCGTGTGTGCATGTGTGTGTGTGTGTGTGCACGTGCACCATTGCTGGGAAACTGTGCCTGACCCCATTTAGCAGACAGCACGACTTCAGCTGGGGACCACAAAGAGCAAAACACCACTAGAGACTCAGGAGGGCCTGACCAGCACTGTAGCACGTATGACTAAGTCAGCAGACTGAGACACATGTACAGCTCCCTGGAGAATAACATGCTTTTAGGATTTACAGTGTCTCTGTGTGCTTTGCAGATGAAGGCTTTTATTTTGTCGATGACCTTCATTTGCATAGTGTAACATGTAATTTCCAGTAAAGACAGAGCTGTGTGACGACCTGTCCGTGGGTGTTTTCATTCGGTGTTTGCATGTGGGTTCATTATTTCTTCTTCTCTGTGTGCAGGACCTGCAGGAGAGTGAAGGTTGTCAGGATGAGCTGGCTCTCAGAGTCCAGCAGCTGAAGGCAGAGCTGGTTCTCTTCAAAGGCCTCATGAGCAATGTGAGTGTAGTCCTGCAGTTATATAGTAATCATACATACTGTTAGCTGTTTGCAGTAACCAGCTGTCCTTCTGCATTGCCATGTAGCATACATTTCTCCAAGGAAGCATATCATCTAATTGGCACCACTTCCTGATAAAGCACTTAAAACATGTCAGCATGCTATCTGCTAATGCTTTATACCTTAGTAATTACCCCTTTAAAAGAAAGAAACAACTTCTGGGTTGCCAGGTTGTAGGAAATCTCTCTAGCAGCTTCTCCTCCAGCACAACACTGGCTATGTCCTCTTAGCAAGCTAGTTTAGTTAGCTAGTTAGCCTTATTTACTTCATGAATTGTGCTGTTTCAAACAGTGGAACGATAATTATACACTGATCACTCTCGTTGATGGATGTTTTTGTGAAGATTTACTTTTTTTTTGCCTCTACCTTCTCTTGTAGAATTTGTCAGAGTTGGACAGTAAAATCCAGGAGAAAGCCATGAAGGTGGACATGGACATCTGCCGCAGGATCGAAATCACCACTCGTCTATGTGACGTCGCCCAGCAGAGGAACTGTGAAGATGTGATCCAGATGTACCAGGTACCAGAGCTGAAATTCACTTTTGCTATTAAGGTGTTATTAAAGTTTTTCTTGTATTTTAACTGAGTTAGTCTGGTCTTTCAAGCCTAATCCTGAAATTGTTGCTGCAGGTTCCAAACAACCAATCATCACTAAACTGCCGCCGTAAACAAACTCCTCTGTCTTTTAATGGGAGTGAGTGTGACGAACCCATCAGCACCTCTGAAAGTGACGGGGGCGTGGCTAAAGACGAGGAGCACTGTGGCTCATCGGCCAATCAGATCAATGAGGAGATGCAGAGGATGCTGAACCAACTGTAAGTGGTCTGACTTTGAAATGTGATGATGTAAGTGTCCTTCAGTCAAGCACTTACTCTAATTATTTTATGCGTGTGTCTCTGTGCATACGTTCATATTTTTTATTTCAGCCGTGAATGTGAGTTTGAGGATGATTGTGACAGTCTGGCCTGGGAGGAGACTGAAGAGACGCTGCTGCTTTGGGAGGATTTCCCAGGATGCACTCTGCCTCCAGATCCCACCCACCCACCAGGAGAGGTACGCTGTGGCCACACAAGTCACTTAAATATCATGAAGAGGATGCAACAGCTACACAATGTAATATAATGTGGTCAGAACGACTCTGCAACATATACTAACTCTGTGAAGCCTGTGATGCTCAGATTTGATAAAAGTGCAAATTTTACTGTCAGAGAGGAACTGGTTACAGGATGTGTTGTTTAAATGAGTGTGTCCACACATTCACTGTATGAATCAAAGAGCGAAGGACTTTCAGAAACTGCAGTCTATGTGTAATCAAGTGCTGCCTCTTTTGTTTTTCCATGTGACATCCTGACGTCTGAAAGCTTCACCAGAGCTGATATTCTTAGTTCAGATTTAAAGTAGCTTTTAAAGTTCTTGAGTGGAGTTGACGCAGAGCAGCAGGTTGATTATCTCAGTCGATAGAGTCTCTCATATCCCAGTCCTCTGACCTTCAGTGTGGGAAGGGTTTTTCAGGACAAAACACTGCATACACACTCAGGCTCACACTCACACACACACAGATGCAGCCTGTATTGGTGTACAGTGTGTTTGTTTCCAAGAAATGCATGTAGGTATTTGTTTTCATTCACCGGCTGTGTGGTATTTGAACGGTCTGATGTCCCTTTGAAAGGAGAAGCCGCATTAGTCTGTGAAATTTGAGCTGATGGGAGCATAAAGTCTGCTGTGTTTTAATAGTTGTGTGTCTGACTGTCTGATGATAAGCACACAAGCCCGTTTTATGTTTACTGCTAATTGTTACTACATTTCATCACATGTATTTCTATACATGTAGTCAAAGTAGCTCTCTTCTGTCGACCAGGAGGACTGTCTGGAAAAGGTGATTAACGACACAGAATGTCTTTTCAAGTCCCGAGAGAAGGAATACCAAGAGACAATTGACCAGATTGAGGTCAGACACTTGTTCTATAATTCAAATATGTTAAATATGTTCATATTTTTTGTGCTGTTATTTATTTATTCACATGTCCTCTGCACGGTGCATTGAAAACCAAAAATTGCAGGTTTTCATGTATGTAATGTATTTCTTGCATGCACATGAGGTAGGTGCAATGATCTGTTGTGTGTAAATTGTTAATGTCTCTTACATTGACTCGACATTAAATAACACACAGTTTTTCTTTGTTTTTTAAACTATCCATGTTTTAATGGTGATGAACTTTGATGAACACTATAGAGCTCCTTAATAGATGTGTTTGTCCTCTTCTTGTTAAATTGCACTGAACATTTTTTTCTTTCAATCTTCCAGAATAATCTGTTATTTTTAGAAACTTCTTCCTCCTCCTTCTGGACACGACATGAAGCAGTTTTATAAACTCCTGCAAAGCTTAGCAGCAGAAATTAGTCCTGCACATAGCCAGGACTTCATAGGTGTAGAAGAGTTAATTAGACTTTTATGATTAAATAACAACTTAACACCGTTTGCCTGCATGAATCTTAACACCTGGAATAAATGTTTTCTGGCTCCAGCTGGAACTGGCCACAGCCAAGAGCGACATGAACCGACATCTGCACGAGTACATGGAGATGTGCTCAATGAAGAGAGGCCTGGATGTTCAGATG
>OOFC01017445.1:26044-38767 GCA_900323345.1 Pseudochromis fuscus
GAGACCTGCAGGAGGCTCATCACACAGAGTGGAGACAGGTACTGAGCAGTCTAAGCTTATTTAATATGTTTATGTACAGCAATTATTAGGTGTGATTAAACATTTAATAAAGGGTTTGTAACAAAATATAATGTAGTTGTAAGCAGCTGTAATAACAAGTGTATTATTGTTATTAATGTATTTTATATATCTATATATGGATTAAATTTTTTGTTTTTTTTGCCAGGAGCCACCCTGAGAAGTTACAGTATACTGTGGATACAATATTCCCCTCTTCAGAAAATTAAAGGAAACTATGAAACCTGTAAATTAAAGTGTTCCTGTTTCTGTCTCTCACAGTAACTCTGCTGCACCTACTTCTGCTGAGGAAAGTGACCAGAGAGACAGCGACAAGTCTTCAGCATCTCCACCTTCCTCCTCGAGCGCTGGGAGATCCTGACACCTCCTCACTCCCACTGTGGTCACATGACCTCCGCTGCATCAAGCCACAGTACCACACCAACGCAATACACACCTATAACTACGGCAACACCGTGTTTACATATAAACATATTTATTTACTGAGTCATTTTGTTTATTGTTGTGTTGTCAAAGCGAATAAGCCAGAGGAGACTTTGAATACTAAAAAACTCTTTCTGACTGAGTGGGGAGGTCTGTCACCTGGTTTAATATAGGAGCTGAAAAACTGACTCTTTTAATGGAAATATGCTGTGAAGATTCAGGAGGGTGAACATCCTCACCTGACTGTGAGCAAATGGACAATGTCCCTGTAAAGCAGTGGGTACAGGAAAGCAAAGTTTAACTCATTTACTCTACACACACACCAACAAGCACTATAATACAATACCAACAATAGTAACAATAATAACAATCATATGAGCATCTCAACATAATCTGTGATCGACTGTACGGTCAGTGGAACTTTGTGATGTTCCAGATGTGTCTAATTTAAGATTAATTACAATTAAAATTCTACCAGTAAAAAAAATGAAGAATAAAAAAATCAGGAATCAGGGTGATTTGAGTCTTAGAGGCCTGTTACTCTGATCTGAGTTTAATTACTCAGTTTGGATTAAAACATAATGAATCTTAGTATTTAGATTTATTAGATGTCAGCATTTTCATGCCTTTTAGCTGTATTCATAGTTTGCTGTGAAGAATTAGATCACAGGCAAAGTAAACATGAAGAAAACCTAACGTACGTTGCTTTATTTAGCAAAACAGAAAGTGGAAAAGCAAAAACCAAGAAATACCAAAGCATTACTTGTGTTTGTCTTGGACTTGAGTCTTTGAGTCAACCAACACGCCTCCTCCCGCCTGCCAGTTTTGTCTGGTACGATATTTAAACAGTGATTAGAAAGTTTTAGTCACATTCAGTTATTTCTAGGATGTCTCCAGGAAACGGTTAAGGATGATGTCATTTCCTAGCAAACCTTAGACATATATTTGACCTTAAATGAGTTGATAAATGATCACAGTGGCTCATAGTTCCAGTGCAGGCGCAATAAATTTCACCAATACTTCCAACATCGTTGTAAGCTGCATGTTAATATCACCGTCATTTTGGATGAGCAAACCACACCATTCATGTTCTCAGAGAAGTCTAAAACAGAGACACATCCGTTCTCTGTGGGACCTGTAGACAGTAAATTTGCTAATTAACTTCTTATAGAATATTTAGAGACAGTTGGAGTGCCATGAAGGTCATTTACAACATTTGATCTCATAAAATAACTGGGATGCAAAGAACATTGCATGAACAGTGGAGGATGGAGTTTTACATTCAGCCATCACCTCTGTCCGGTGCATTTCAAATACTGTCTGCACCTTGTCGAAGCTTTCTCTGGAGTTAGCGTTGAAAACCATAGGAAAAGCAATGTATGATAAAGTTGAGTCTGACGCTGCGGTGTCATGTAGGAGCTGTGAATAATGACTTTTATTTTCAGCAGTAATGCTTACTGTAGATTAGAGTGAGGGCTGTAGCAGAGCTGCATGGTTGAGCAGAATCACTTTAAGGGACAGAAAATAATGTCAGTTAGCCATTGAGTGCCAAAATAAAATGGTCAGATTGTGAATCAACAGGAAATTGCTGAAATAAAAAAAAAGAGTAAATATAGCTGCCGAGGCTATTTCACCAAGGTGCTTGATGTATATAACTATTTTTGAGCCTGTTTGCACATAGAAAGGAAGAGCAAAGCAAAACTGTATCATATGAAACTATCAGCACTACTACTTGTAAAACAAAAAATGTTGACACACTGGGAATAGACCAGTATGTTTCATCTGTTTCACTTTTTACATACTGCAGGCAAACATATAACACGTACCTCATTTTTACTTTATTTACATTTTTCTGGACACATTTAACAGCCAACATTTACTCGAACACACTGTCGCAGGAAAACATATAGTATATTAGTGTCCTGCGGGGTGTCATCTCTGACGGGGGGACGCCCCCACATCTCCGCTCTATTGTTAGACACTGTTTCTAAATGTAGTCCTGGCTGTAGTTTCCTCTGTGTTGTCGAACGATTCTTCTGCGACGCAAACTTAAGTGCTTTGTTTCAGTAATAAGGACAGGAGGATTCATACTCGTGCATGTGTGGAGTCAGCTGATCCGAGCGTTTCACTGCTGTTTGAATACAGAAGGACAGTCGGCAGAAATGTATCGTGCAAGACATGAAACACCATTTTTCTTTGTGTTTTTGTTTATTTTTGACACACAAGTCAAACAAGTGAGTCTTTATGTATGCATGTGCCAGTGTGTATGTTTTTGGGTGTTATGTCTGTATAGTGAGTGTTTTTTAAAAAGACTTTTACTGGGCAGATGCACAACATGAAGAAGAATGAAACATGTTCAGTTTGATGCTGTTTCTGGCAGTCAAATGTTAATTGGAGACATTTAAGACTGAGCTGTGTTTGGCAGTTAAAAAATAATTAAAAATCAAATGTCAATTGTTGTTTTTTTCCTATTGGTGCTCTCTTTATGAGTGTATTGGGTTGCCAAGTAAAGTCGATTTAAAAATAACTCTGAAAAATGAACTACTGAAATGCAAATGCTTTAGCAACATGACTGTACGATGGCTTTGACATTATACGTGTAAAGGAAATATAGCTTT
This sequence comes from Pseudochromis fuscus, assembly GCA_900323345.1. NCBI lineage: Eukaryota > Metazoa > Chordata > Actinopteri > Pseudochromidae > Pseudochromis > Pseudochromis fuscus. The sequence goes on from OOFC01017445.1 coordinate 29,164, forward strand.
GAAAAAATACTTGTATGTGAAGACTGCAAAAGAAGACCGGCTGTAGTCACACACCTGAAAAAAAACTTGCAAAAGCTTTGAATTAAGACTAAATTACCTGATTGCTCTATTTAGCTTTTCAACTTAAATTATGGCAGTAAAGACAAAAAAAAGTTTTTTGTCAGTTGTCTTACCTCAAAATGTTTTATTTAAATTTGTGTCACACATCAATTCGATGATAATGAGTATTGATCTTGAACTCTAAATGTGTGAATTTGCAGCTTTAAACAACAAGACAAATTTGTTTTGGCTAAAAAGCTTCACTGCAGACCTTCAGTATGTAACGTGTCGAGAGAGACTGAATGAATAAAAGATGCAACTGAGCAACCTGCCTTTGGTTATTATTCACAAAACACAACAGAACAAATAGAGCTGAGGGGGATTTTATTAAGTGTGTTACCTCAACATAAAATCTTTTAATAAAGTTTCAGATATTCAAAATGTAGATAATCTGTATGAAGAGCTGTAGATGGGGAAGTTTGTGAATTACTTTTGCTGATAATACTTATTACACACTTCACACGAGTAACTCACACATCAGTACATGTGGGTTTGTACTTTGAAAATTTCCTGAACGGATCCTTAACTTGACTTTCAGATTCCACTACACACTAATTCAGAAACACAACACAGTGAACACAATTCACTGAAATATGACAAAATTAGAAATGAAAGCCCCACCAGCACTATAAAAAATATCTCCTCCATCATGTTGTTGACACACATTAACTCTACAGAAGACAGTTCATTGTTTCTCTTCATTCTTCGTCAGTTCTTACAGTTTAAATGGAAAGTGATGAGGCTTTGATGCAGAAACGTTAGTCAGACGACGGCTTTCTGCGTGAGAACTGTATAAACAGGAGAGCAGCAGAATGGCAACGATCAGTGGGTGGGGGAGACAGAAAGATATAACCAGGTAAGGAAATAGTGACACAGAGGATGGGTAAACTGAGCGAGAGGACAAAGAAAAAAGAGAGAGAGAGATACACACCTTGAGGAAGTTAACAAAACAACAGAAGCAGAACAAAAGGCTCGTCGGACTCAAGGTAAAAATGTTTATTTTTTTGTTGCGGTTGCCATTTTAGTTTAATAAACCTCATTCATGTTATGATTTCTTTTTATTGGTGCATCAGTATTTTTCAGCGTCTTTGTAAGTGGTGTTTGTGGCGTTCTGTATCTGCCATTTCTTTTAATATTTTCTACATTTCTGTCCTCAGAATGGGATTTGCGCAATGCTCTGTGGTTATCCTGATGTTATGTGTCCAGTTGATGCTCACCTCTCCTGTGGTAAAGAAAGAAAATTAAATTAGTTTGTCTTGTAATAATTGTAATAATTCTGAAAAACAATTTGACATGTGTGATAAATGAGCCTGACCTGTATGATGAGTTTCCTCTGATTATCACTGTAGTTTTTTCCTACTTGTCCTAATATGTTAACAGACACGGAGGACCTACAGGGTGGGTGTCGGAGTGTGTTATCTGTGTCCTCCAGGTGAGAAAATTGTAATATCTGATGTGAGCTTTTTATTTCTCATTTAGCTTTTACTCATTGTTATTAACAGAGGAATCAGCACTGATTAAGAAGTGGAAATCAGTATGAAGCGTAGAAACATGCAGTATCTATCTTTCTGTCTGTCTTGTTTTTCTCTGTCTTGATAAAAAAAAAAAGACGCATGCAGCAGTATGAGTTTGTGCTGTATGACCACATCCTTCATTAATATGCGCCCTGGGCCTGCAGGCTCTTGCTGCACTCACCATCATCCGGTTCTTTTCATTTGTGTCTGTTTCACTTGTGTCAGGTAAGTATAAGACGTCGTGCACCAATTGTAAGCCCTGTCCTGCAGGAAGCTACACATCTGAGTGGAACCGCGAAGACAGCTGCCATTACTGCTATAGAGACTGCACACCAGGTACAGGAACTATGAGTCATACCTGCCCTTTAACAATATCATCCATCTGTGGCAAACTGAGAAGGTAGTAATAACTACCTTAACATTTTCAGAACTGACTTCCTACTGTGACGTGTCTGTTTTTCTGTGTCAGGTTATCATCTGAAAGTGGCTCAGAACTGCACCAGCACCTCTGACATGAGGTGTGTGTGTGAGGCTGGTTTCAGATGCACTGAAACGTCCCCGTACACAGACAACTGCAGAACGTGTGTCAGGATCAAGAGCATAATCACACCAACTGGTAAATACTGAGCAGTTCAGACTTTCACCTCTGTCAGATTAGGCTAACCTCAGCCAGCAGGGGGCCTCGTGCTCATCACCACAGACAGTCCATGCTCAGCACTGACTGTTAGACAGTGACTGAGAACAAAGCAAGCAAGGGCCAGACCCAGCTGTGCTCATTTTGATAATAGATCAGAGAGTTATGAACATGTTAACCCAAAAAATTCAGATTAGAAATAATTAAATATATGTTGATATATTTATAACAGCTGTGAGATTTCATGGAGGCTGACAAGATTCTCTTAGACTTTTATCCTTTCTTTGTTGAAGTCAGATTTTTGTTCTGTATCATCTGACACAGGAGACATCATTGTACAGCTGTCTGACCAATAACTTCACTTACTGCTCTCAGGGTCTAAAACTGTGTACATCCTGCTCAGTGTAAAATAGCAACCAGACAGCTAGTGAACAGCTGGTGAATACAAATACATTTGTATTGTATCAAAACTGGAGCCAAAAAAAGAGAGACTATGGGATTCAAATTCGTTGTCTATAAATAAATACTGATGATGCTCTATGTTTGCTGGATGCAAAAATAAGCAAGTGGTTGCTAAGAAGTTCATCAATTCAACTTAAAATGTGATGATGCGTCAGTGTTGTGTTCAAAGCTTGTTTCCAGTGCCCCCTGATGGCTATTGCAGGTTTAAAGAAGTGTTGTTTTTTTGTCATGTTTTTGAAGTGGGTAATTATTTAGCACAGTGACAGGAAATAAGGGGAGAGAGAAAAGGGGAAATGACTGTCAACAGTTCACTGCAGTGTGGTCCCCTAGGCAGTGAAAGTTTATTCAATGTGAAACTGTAATTTGTGAAGTATCACAAATAGGCCTGTAGACAACTTGTGACGTTTCTGTTCCCCAGAAGCAGCGACAGAGGTTATCTCAGCCAAAGATAAACAGACCACGTCCTCGGCTTCCTCAGGACATACCAGCACCTCTCTAAAACCCTGCAGACTTCCCAAGTGAGTCAAACATTTCCCTGTCTACAGTAAATACTAAAAACCTCACTGAGTGGACTTTGAACATTTCTTGCAGTTACAAGAATTGGTGGATACACTGCACACATTGCAGGCTGCCCTTGTTCCCAGGGTCACATACTTGAGATACTAAAGATATTCAATACTTCCCTCTTATCTCACACAGGTGTGGCCTCCAGCCAGTGCCAACAGCAGACAGTGGCACACAACTCAATCCAGGTGAGTATGTATGAATGTGTTGGTAAAAAAAAAAGAGTGTGAGACAAGAATTCAGTATTTACAGGGTTTGGGAGCTATGCTAGCAGCATCACTTTATTGTTTATGTTATTTAGTTTATTTCTAAACTACACCTATTGGGTGGATTACCTTTGACATTCATGGTGCCCGAGACTTAAATCTTACTAAGAATGATGATCCTTCAAAATCCTCTGGATGTGTGGACACATGAATAGTTCTCAGATGATGAATCCCTGTGTTGATTCTTCCTCTGCTGTGACAAAATGCTGCTCCTATACAGTCAAATACATTTGCTTTTTCACCGAATATCTTATGTCAGAGTCATCATGAGTATCATCATAGAGCCATGTTATGGGGCTACTTTTCACCGGGAGCTTTGAATCTGTACAATGAAAACACAAGATTTTCAGGGTGATCTGAATCCCCTCAGTGTCAGGGAGCTCTGTCATGGCTGCGATCTACTTACGAGAACTTTTAACCCCCTACCAGCCAGTCCGCAGCCTTAGATCCTCAGGTGGGGACCTCTTGGTCGAGACTTCAGCCTAAAGGTGACAGGGCTTTTTCCATCATAGCCCTTTGACTTTGTAATGATCTGCCTGAGGAGATAAGGTGTGCGAAGCAGTGACTTCTTTTAAAGACTCATTTTTATAGACTTGCTTTTATGTAATTTTATCTCCTTATTTGTTTTTTATCCTCTTGTCTCTCGCTCTGTCTCTCTTTTTTTTTGTCCTCTCAGTCTCTGCCTGTGTACTGGGGTTTGTGTGTTGCCTGGGTTCCTGTTCCTCTTCCTGTTGTTTTTCATGGCACTCATGTATTTTGGTTCAAATCTTTGTTTGTTTTTTTGCTGACGTTGTAGGCATCTTCTGTTCAGTCTTTTTTTGTTGTTTGTTGTTGTTTGCTTCTTCATTTGTTAAACACTTTGTAAATGTATGTTTTGCTTTATAAATAAAATTATTATTAATATTATTATAAATGCACTCATGACCAAATGAGAGAACAGCATTGGACCATTCTTAGGTTGTCTTATGTTAATCCAACTCATCACCTACAGATGTACCTCGCTGGATGCTACAACACGAAGAGTGGACTATCAGCTAGAAACAGTCTCATTAAGAGGATAAAAATATAAAATAAAAGCATTTTAATGCAGTGGTATCCTCAAAAAGGTGACCTACAAAAAATGAGGGTCCAGTTTTTTGGTACATGACAGTTTAATTTGTTGCTAGGTAATATATGTTGCACTTGAAATAAAAAACATCATTTCTATTAAACATGGAGTAGGAAATAGTAGCATATTAATTTCAGTTGATTTCCATGAACCATTTGTTTTTCTTGTTTAAAAGGAAGAGTACCAACTTTTTCTTGAAATGACCTGTATAATAAACAAGGAGTGAATTCAGACACACACTTAATCTTGTTTCTGTCTCTCACAGATCAGCCAAACAGTCATCTAGCAGCTATTTTGTGTCCCCTGTTTGTCATGGGATGTGTTGCCCTGGTGATCCGGTTCTGTGTCCATCGCCCAGGAAATGAAAACTGTTTCAGGCAAAGTGAGATGGCGCTTACATCCAGGACAGGTTCAGGTTCTGGTGTCTCTGATGAACTTTGTGACTGAAGAGAAACAATAAACATTTACCTTCAGAAGTGTGGGAATTATTGTGGTTAGAGATTCTTAGCGTTCCAGATATGTTTTAAACACTTTTTCATGACTTGTGAACGTGTGAAGAAACCTATTTTCTATTACTCATTACTTCATCTACTGTCTTTCAGCTATGGCAAAGCTGTGTAACGAGGTAGGTATCTAAAGGGCAGTTATGATCTCATAATGGTTTTAGTGGCTTGCACCAAACTGATGGTCCTGTTCTTGTTTAGGAAGTAAAAGATGCTTCTCACAAGTCAAAGGAGTCAACTCACCAGTTCTCCAGAGACTCATTCAGTGCAAAGCCGCAGCCTTCGTTCCTCTCAGGAGCTAATCTCGGTACTGCTGAGTTAAATAACTTTACATGTGAACTACTAGAGATAATTAGAAGATGCAGAGTCGTGCTTAGTTGTCATGCTCTGTAATCCTATATGCTTGCACCTTTTCAGGTAACCTAACACATCCCTTTTTTTGCTCTGTTTGCTTACTTTTTTGTCTGTAGGTGCTGTACATGTGCACAATCCGGGCACGGTCATCTTTAGTTTGCTCAGCCAGTTTACAGGCCAGGTTGGCCCAACAATTGAAAGTGGGAAGACAAGTGAAAGAGTGAAAAGCGAAGAAGATGAGAGAGACTGTCCTGTGTTTCACCCCACATCCCCTCACAGCATTCATCTCTCTGAGGAGGAGAGGAGCGGAGAGATTGACAACATCTTCTTCCCCTCCCAGGAGCAGGGGAAGGACTGTCACGTGTCCAAGGAGGAGGTGCTATGATGCATCATATAAATCCTAGAAGATTTGTTTTGGTGGTTGTGACTGCTGGCGTCCACACTGACTGTAAACACATTCTTTTAAAGAAAGGAATTATAAAACTGTGAAACCACAGATGAGTGTGGAGCTGAATCTTCTTCCTGTGGACAACTGTGAGGAGATCACAGTGCACTGCAGTGACTTTATTCCCTGCAAGTCCTGGAAATACTCACTGCACATCAGAGACTTAATAAGAACAGCTGGAAGGGGATCTTCTTTGTAAGTTATAATTTAAGAAACTTTGTAAATACTCCTTAATAAGCTCTCTTGGCTCAATCTAAAGTATTAGACATGAGTGTTTAATGTTTTGCATAAATATTAAACATGTTAAGGAAAATACAATTTATTTTGAATAAAAAAACTCAGTAAATGAAATGTATGGAAATTATTACACAACATTCACAGGTGATATTCATATTCTGACTGCTAAAAGTATATATTTATTCTCACACATGCGCGCGCGCACGCGCGCGCACACACACACACACACACACACACACACACACAGATAAAGTGTAGATGTGAAATATCTTTAAGTCTGCGTACTATAGTACATACCCTCATACAGCAGCACACTGCATACTCCCTTTATTTCTCCCAGATCTTACTCTGTGTTTATATACACGTTTATCACCTGCACGTCACAGATGTCAAATAGTCATGTTTCCTTTGAGAAAACAGTGTCAGTCCTGAACTATACGTCTGCTGTGGTGCCACTCGTCAGCACAGACCAGAGTGCTGTTTACCTCCATTTGCAATAAATGTCCAAAGCTATGAGAGATGTTTTGCATCTGTAATGACCAACTCCTGTTGAGTTCCTGCTCATCCAAGTTTAGGCTCTATTCTTAAACAGACATGCTAATGAGCTGGTCACACTTTCCACACACTTCCTGGACAGGCTTGGACACTTCTTCATCTTCTGCACATGAAGGGAGATGTTCATGTTTCTCAGGAAAAATGTAGTCTGAGTAACAAGAGAAGAGCAGAACGTTTTGTAGGAATTACATTGATGGATCAGATTTTGCTTCACATATTGAAAAAAATGGAGGTTCTTGCAAATTTTGAAAAGATGAAACGACTATTCTCAGCATTGTTGCTGTATTTCTATATTGCTACATTATTGTTTTCTTTCTTGTAACAATCCACTGACCGTGATTGGACCTGATCCAGTGCAGAAATGGTTTGATTTTTGATACAACAACCAGTGCAATTCCTACACACAGGAGGGCGATTATCACCAGGAACCACACAGAATCTGTGAGAGAGACATTGTTTTAGAGTTCGTACCAACACACACAGTTTGAAAGTTCAGTGACAAAACTATTAGCTTTCTTTACCTCTGAGCGGTTTAGTATTGGATCCAGGTGTGGCTGAAAGGAAGAGAAAAACTTGTTCAGTGCAGCCATTAGTAGCTCAACGGAAATATGACACTTGGTGGTTCAGGTTTCTCAGGGCGCTCACTCTGATCAGGAGTTCTGGATTGCATAACATGATTCCTAAAAACAAACAAATTTCACTATGTGTGTGTTTGTGTCTGAGCTTTCTCCATGGTTACAGCAGAGTAAACAAACTGACGACAAAGGATTTAACCAACATCATTACCAGCTCAAGCCTTTGTATTATTTTTAGTGTTTACATCAGCATTGAACTATTGATTTGGCTGAATAAAATATATTGTTTAAATGGATCAGTAACAATATTAAGTGTACAGTCTAAATCTTCAGGAAACTTTCTTCACACATAACTAAACTATATACTACATACTAAACTATACCTAAAAAAAGCACTTTGGAGCTGTTGGTAAATATTGTGGTTTTGTGGTTTCTCATGACGTATCTGTAATAAACTAAACCACAATATTTCCCTCACCTAATGAAGTGCTGAATGTGCCCAAAAATAACCATTCACAAGTTTAAACTTTCCAAAATAACAAACATACTGGTGGTAAAAACAATTGCTCTAAAACATACAAGTTTAGTGGTCACAATAAGAATATATATATGAATGTTGTTATAAAACTTTGAACCGCTGCGTCTTTTTATTTTTAAACAGAATAATAATGTAGTTCCTGGTAGTCTATAGTCGATGTCCCTCCACAAGCATTTCAATAAGAAACGGCATGAGAACAGAAACATCATGATTTTTGTGATCTTCAGTGGTTTGTACAGTGTGACATCAGGTGAAACAAACCTTGAACTGGAAGAGTCAGTATTGAAGTTAGTTTTCCATATTATATGTATAATTATCTTCAAACTTTTACTAAATGTTTGTGTTATGTTTGTGCCAGAATGGTGCATTAAACTATGAGAGAAAAGGCCCATTTCTCTCTAAAGGAAAATTATGATTTAAAACAGACCAAATGGACCACACTGACCTGAGGATCTGTACTGCTGTATGTTACACATGCTAGATATATGTTACATGTAGTATTCCATCTATATATTTGTGAACCCATGACATGTAATGTCCGGGGACTGCACCAGGGAGTTCAGCAGATGTCACTTTGGGACTTCAGCAGTTAAAGCCAAGGATAAAGCTGTATATGGATAATGTACAGTACAGAATGATAAATGTACATGTAGATGTGTGCGATATAACTGGTTAATGTGTCATCTATTGATAATCATTTTCTTGATAGTAGTAAGTTTTCTGATTAGCAACTATATTGTATTTTCATTGAGTTTAATCTCAGCTATTTACATAAGAGATCAGCTCTATGATGAGGCTCCAGAGTCTCATAAGGAGACAGGATGTAAAACGTCCTGTTCAATATTTTCTCAAGTTTCTAAAAGCTAAATCTAAGCTTATTTGTTCTCTATTTATCTATAATGAACTGTGTTGTGTTCCTTTTAGATACCTATAAGATGTCTAATTGTCTCCACATTGTACAATATAACTATTCAATCAACAACCTTTAAGTGTTTCATGTGTTTTCAGTTTGAAGAGTCAGAGATAATCCTTCTTTCAACAGTTCTGTGTTAGATTAGAGAGCAGGTGTTTCTCACCTGTAGTGGATGGAGGCAGCGTAGGTTTGGTGGGGGTTTGAATGGGATCACACTCTGAACAGGTCTCGTCCTTGCATTTGTATCCAGCTTTGCATTGGCACACAGCATTGTGCGTGCCATTACAATTTAACTTTCGCTCCATGTTTGCTGGTAAGAGAAAAAAAACAGTCATTACTAAATGATAAAGCACAGAAAGATAAGTAGTACAATCCTGTTTTCTGTGTCTGTGACGAACACACACATTCACATCATGGGTGTTTTGAACATGACATGAATCAGAAAAGGTGAAATGATTCACCAACTGGGCACGTCAGGTAAAGATTCTGGCTGAAAGGAAGAGACAAACTTTTGCTCAGTGCAGCCATTAGTAGCTCAACGGAAACATGACACTTGGTGGTTCAGGTTTCTCAGCGAGCTCACTCTGATCAGGAGTTCTGGATTGCATAACATGATTCCTAAAAACAAGCAAATTTTCCTGTGTGTGTGTTTGTGTCTGAGCTTTCGCCATGGTTACAGCAGAGTAAACAAACTGATGACAAAGGATTTGTTCTCTATTTATCTATAATGAACTGTGTTGTTGTGTTCCTTTTAGATACCTATAAGATGTCTAATTGTCTCCACATTGTACAATATAACTATTCCATCAACAACCTTTAAGTGTTTCATGTGTTTTC
>OOFC01017445.1:44867-55830 GCA_900323345.1 Pseudochromis fuscus
AAAAAAAATAAAACAATATGAAATATATTCTAGCAAACCTTGTGTCCGTTTCAGACAGGTGCAAACTTCTTCTTTGGTGCTGGAGACGTTTTCCATGTAAATAATGATCCGTTTTCGTTTCATCAACTGGAGACGAGCACCTTTCAAAATAAAAGCCCCCACCCTTACAGTGTAATTAAACGATAAAAACGAAAAGCTACAAGTAATAAAAAAATATATAATAAGCATGACTATGGTCATTTACAATAGTTTTCACGACTGCGTGTTGTTAGGGGATCTATTTTCTGACCCAGAGGGCGGCCGTGACTGGTTCTGAATGAGGGCTTTATAGCAGGTAGCTGCTCTCCCATCTTCCTGGTACTGAGTACCGCCACTGAATCTTTTAGTGGTACGTAGTACCGGACCGTACCGGCTTACTTTCACTCCTGGTAATGTCTGTATATTGAGTAGCCTATATATGTTTTTCCAGACTACTGCACTTACTTTAAATTTTAATCCCCCCCTAAAAACTGCCAAAAAAACACCTGTTGTTATTTTAAAGCCTCTCACGTGCCAGTGTAATATTAGGTCTGATGAAATTAAAAGTGTTGGCTTTTATTCTTTTTTTTTTAACTCAAATAACCTAACCATTAACAGTTTATTGCCTCTATTCGATAGTTTCGTTTTTATTTGCAGTGAAAACCACTTCTGAGCCTTCAGCCCCCTCCCATACTGAAGACTCATTATAATCCAGTACCCTGCGAGGTGTTTTCATCTTGGCTAAACCCAAACAAAAAAAACACCACCACCACAACAACAACAAAAATCTCCATAACAAAGTGTTTAAAGGGGATTGTCCTGATTAGTAAGTGGGACATTGTTTCAACGCTGACCACCTCAGAAAATCTAAGGAAGTGCATGTGGAAAGTTATCTCCTGCTATTTACTTAACTTTAACGTTTACATAACTTTATGTGATTTTTGATTAGCAGTGCCTCAGTGAATACATTTATTCCTGTAACTTCCTCCTAATGAGAAGGCTCTTTACTGCCTAAAGCTGTAAAGTTACTTCGCACCAAGAAGCCAGAATCTGTGTCTCGTTTGAACCACTAGTGAGACTAAAATGTAAAATATGTTCTGATTGTGAAAGCCATGTTGTTAAAAAAAGGATTATTGATCATTTCAGACCATGACAGGATCAGCTACAGTACATTTAAGGACATTTGGGAGATTAAATGATACATTGTGATTATTGTGATCATGCCCTGAGCAGAAAGTGTAATATTCTATATATATTGGCTGTTTGGGGTGTTTTGCAGATGGTTTTCCTTCCAGATGGCCTCAGATGGACTGAGTTGAATCTGTAAGATAATGGAGGGAGCTGGGCACAGAGGACGATGGAGCAGAAAGCATCCTAGAGGCACCTTACTGCTCCTCATGGTGAGAAACCACTGAAGTGCATTACATGAACTCACAATATAAATGTTGTCATGGAAAATAACCACTTTTCATTGTAAATTCTTTATTTCAGTTCATGTTCATCCCCACTTTTACATTGTTACAAGAGAAGAAGAAATGTGCAGCTGATGAATATCCCACTGACGAGGGAATATGTTGCAACAAATGCCCTCCAGGTATCATATCCCCACCCCCCCAAATAATAATACCAAGCAAATTACTGAAACTATAACAAAGTCTGAGCTTCTTTTTTGTTTGTTACAGGTTTTAAGCTCACAGAAATATGTCACACTCAGTTCCACAGAAGTAATTGCACAGAATGTCCTCAGGGAGAATACACAGCGGAGATAAACTGGCAGCCGAACTGCAGTCGATGCAAACGCTGCAAAGGTAGAACAATATTCCTTTGTTTCCTGACTGAATTTGCTGTTGAGGATTTACCAGTGCAGTATCTGGTAATGTTTTACCATGCTCATTTTTTTCTCTGCAGAAACAAAGCACGAAGTTGTGGATTCGCCATGTGAAAGATACAAAAACACTATTTGTCGCTGTGAGAAGGGCTTTTACAAACGTACAATTGACACGGAAACATACGACTGTCTCAGATGTAAACAATGCGGAGCCAATGAAGTGGAAAAGCACAAATGTAAGAGATGTGATCAATTAAACCAGTGCTCAGTTATGTCATTACTTATATCCTCTGGTCAGTCCAAGTAGAAACAATCTCTTTGTGCACAGGTACACCAACTCAAAACACTGAGTGTGGGTGTAAGGAGAACTACTACCGAGTCAAGAAACAGTGTGAACCCTGCAAGAAGTGAGTACACCACTGTTGTGTTTAGGTACATGCATACATGCATTGTTCCCTTCCCTCTGCTCGGGACATTTTATTTCAGCTGCTAATGGAGAAGTTGGTTTGTTGAATCGAAACTTGCAACACGCTCCTGACTTTGTTCAATCTTTCCATTTGTTGGCAACAGTAGAGAGAAGTTATGACACACTGCAAGGGGGCTACTACCGTTTTACCAATTGCTCATCAGTTGAATATTCCAGATTAGAACAAGTTCATTTTGTTGTTTTACCAACATTCAGGACAAACTGTTGTGGATTTGAAACTGGGTGTGACTGAAATCTAAAATGACAAATAAATATTGTTGTAACTCTGTCAAACATATTGTAACATTTTAACAAGTTGTCTTTTAAAAAGGAAAGGAAATGGGAAATGTAACCATGGCAACCCATCTGCTCTTTATCAGGCTGTTTTCACTGTTTGTATCCAGTGTAGTTATTGTTTATCTATACTGTGTAGTAGGTTAAAGTGAGAAAAAAACAAGGAGCTCAGGAGAACTTCCAGACGTCCTTGTTCCAATAAACAAACAAACATGTGAATGCAGCCATTAATACTGGATTAGTTCTCTATTAGTTGTGGCCGCCACACTTACAGTGTTAACGTGCTGTTGTTTGAACCCGTCTGCTGGTCTTAAAAATACACCTCAACCTTCATGTTAATCACTTCCTCTTAAAATGTGCTGCTTCCCCCTTCATGTTGTGAAATGTCCTCTCTGTTCTCCACAGTTGTACAGCTGAGTGCAAACATCTCTGCTCATCACTTCCCCCTCTGAATACAAAAGGTGAGCACTTTACAAGCCAACTGTCACGTCAAAGAGTCAATACCTCGCTTCGTAAAAGGTTTTCTATGAACATACAATAATCTTGATTACAAAAATGATTCTTAAATAATTTTTTTTTCGCTTTCTATAGTCAGTATTTTTTTTTTATTTTTGTGCATAACTACTGGCTGTCAGGAGAAGTTGAACATGTAGATAGTTTACATGTAGACAGTAGATAGCTGGAGGCTGTTCATTCCTTTTGTGTCGATTTACAGTCAGCGCCATTAGACCTATAGCAAACACCTCACTACTAGTAGCTACTGTGGCCAAGAAGCTCAATGTCTCATAAAGGCTGAGTGACAATAGTAGCAAAAACTTTAAAGAATTAGTCATTTTTAACTGGTCCCTCTGTTTATCAGTTTTCTGCTGCATATCCAGACCATATGTAGTGATTTAAATAACAATAGTAACATTACAGTTATATACTGCTTGCTACCACTGAAAAAAAATCATCTAATCATCATTTGATGAAGTACTGTGTAATTTAAGGAATTTAAAAGGGCTGTTAAGGTGTTTTTAAACATATATGTATATTTTTAGAATTAAAAAAATAGAAAAACTAAATCAGATATTCAGTTACTGTAGTGTTAACTTTGTTACCAGCAGAATGATTCACTGATTTTTTGTTTAACAATGATCCATCCTTGTTTTCTCCATCTGGTTCCTCCTGAAGGTCCTGAAGATGGTAGTAGTCATCTTATTAATGCAATCGCTGGAGTTGCAGCTGGGGCGTTTTTGTTAATGGTGCTGGGGATTCTCGTTACCTTTCTGGTCACAAAGCGATTGACCAAGAAGCAGCTGAGTCCACCTCCCTCACTGTCTGATGTCTCCGTGGAGTCATGCAAGGTAACCTGATCTGTCTGTGGTTAGTTTTCTCAGATGGATGTACATATACAGTCAATACAATTTGATCTACTCTCGGCTCACAGAAAATCCTGATCCAGAGTGAGGAACCTTCAGAGGACTTCAGTGTGAAGGCCGTTGCTCTCAGCCCTGTGAGCGAGCAGGTGCTGTCGTCCAATCTGCCTGACTGTGTGCCCCTGGAAATCAAGGGTGAGTATTTAGCAGTGTGTGCTTCTCAGCAGTGGTCTGGTGTGTGTGTGTTGGCATCAACATACAGAAAATCATTGCACTAACTAGTACCTTCCTCCTCTGACACCTTCCCTCTGCTTTTTCCCCTCTGCAGTCCCTGACCTGATCTACACGATGTTGGATCAGGTCCCTGTGAAGCAGGTGAAGCAGCTGGTGCGCTTACTCGGTGTGACGGATACAGAGATCGAACAAGCAGAGCAGGACCACCTATCCTGCCGGGAGGCTCACTACCAGATGCTGCGGGTGTGGGTGGAGAGAGGCTCACCTGCAGGTGGACGAGGACGAGGTGGATTTCTGCACTGGCCACTGTTGCAGGAGTTGTTGGACAAACTGAGAATGATGCACCTGGGCCGGGCGGCCGAGGAACTGGAGGCAAAGTACGGCATTCAGTAATTCTGCACCGCGTGCCAAGTATCACAAACGGCTTGTAAAACCAAGTATTATTCACCTTAGATAGTCACTCGTGGATGACTTCAACGAGTACACATGGACACAGTGCTACATCCAAAGAAGCAGCTTTATTTCACAGAATACCAGCAAGACTGAGGACTCTACCTCTCCACCTGCCAACCACTGTGAGATGAACGGGGACGAACTAATGCGCATCAAATGGGGAGAGGAATAGTCGCAGAAAATAGAAACATTATATGTGTATGTTTTTATGATTTTTGGAACCAGGCCTTTTCCCTTTCTTTCTGAGAGTTAGATGAGATGATTGATATCACCCTCACACGTGTACAGTCGATATGAAGCAGCATAGTGCTTAGTTCAGCATAAAGAGAGGAACAGGAGGAGACTGCTCACATACCTCTGTCTAAACTTTAGAGTGCCTGCTAAAGGTCGTGTTTGCTTAAATCTTAAGTGTAATGTGTGGTTTTACATGGTGGAAGTATTTCTTCGCAGTGAGCTTACAGGTGTGTGTCGGAGGATTTCCTGAAGTTTGGACAGAGCCAGATGTGCTGTCTCTATTTTACATGCTAAACTGGCTGTAGCTTCTTATTTCCTGTTGGAGACGGGCAAAGATCTTCACATCTAACTGTCAGCGAGGAGGCGAATATGTGAATTTCCAAAAGGTCAAACTAATTCATCAGGGCTGATTTTTAAGATGAGCTGTTTTTGTTAGTATCACTCTACTGTAAATCTTGGGGAAAAATAGAATTATGGGATTATATATTATACTGATTTTGTACTGTGTTGTATTTCACATAGTTTTCTGAACCTTGTATGAACAGATTGAAAACTGAACACATTTTTAAAATTTTTTTATCAATCTTACCTACTTTATCAGGCGTATTGAAGCCACCTAAGCTATTACTGTTTTCTTGATATCAATAATCATGTTGCAGTGTTACCACAAACTTTTTTAAACATTTTTCCAGCGGGAAATGTTCTGAAAATTAAATGCTGACCTATTATCTGGTGCCTCTAAGTTAACTGGTAATCTTTTAATAGTACTTCCCAGTTACACCTATGAAAAATGATTTTATTGAAAATGCATGGGAACAATAACAAAGCCAGGGAAGTGTGTTGTTCCTGCTTATTGTAGACCGGACCACTTCACACAAGCTTTTCACAGCCCCATTTGCATACCTTTTAGCCCCATCATACAAGCATTATTCATGACTGATGAAGAAAACAGGACACGCCTTGTCTCAGTCTATCTCAGCCAAACAACTTTTCAATAATACCAGTCCCGGCCTGCAGATTCAGTTATGAATCAGTAGGACTCAGACAGACTGGAGGGCACTTTTACCCTGTTTGAAACTGTATTACACTTTAAAAGGAAACATTTACTGAGTGAATAACCACGCTGTTCATCACCAAGTGTTACTATGAACTTCAAATAAATGTGTTATGTAAATTTGCGTGTGCCATGAATGTGTCTGAGAGTGTTTGTGAGGATGTAGCGATGCATTCATGCGAAAACTTTTGAGGCTGTATGTTGTGTGTTTAATTACACCCATGCTGTTAGTCTACATTCCACCTTGAAGCCTCCAACGTTTAATGATATTTGTAATGGTGTGTTGCTTGCATTAGATTTAACTGCGAAATCTTTGTCTGTTCTTGACCTGATCTGAACTTTTCATCTCATCTTTCTTCCTCAAGCTACATTCTTCTGGCTCGTCCTCTTTCCCATAACTCCTTCTTCTTCCTGCATGCATTACTGTCTTATCCATGTTACTGCGTTATCAAACAACAGGTGGTCACAGTTGATTTCATATCAGTGGCTCTTCTTGTTCTGTTATGTAATGTGAAAAAATTCCCACCTATCTACCTCTCTCTAAAGCTGTTTCCTCCTGTTTGTTCTGGGTGATCAATAAGCCTGATTGACAAGGAACTACAATGGATCATTCTCAAACAGAATCAGTCACCGCCCCTGCTGCACTAAGCACTTTTCTGCTGCGACACATTAACCAGCCTTGAGCATTGATTTGTTGGCTGCAGAATCCAGTTGTTCCCGTCGGGCCAGTTGCAGAGGGCAGGGGTGCAGGTGAAAGGAAGAGAGGGAGGGACTGATCAAGGCGGAGAGAAAGAGGAGGAGAAAGCTAACAGAAACCAAAGATGATTGTGTGAAACAAAATGGATCCAACCAAGCCCAGGTAAAGTCTATAATTTTTATCTATTAAAAGGTGGTTTGGGAATATAAAGGAGTACAGAGCTTAAGAGGAACTTTTAAGTCACTGCAGTCAGTCACCCTCATGTCAGAGCTGTTGTGTTGATTCACAGTCTGGTCTGTGTGCGTTTGATTTGTTGATTTACTTAATGCTATAAAAGTACCAGGAGGCCTGTCTATACTGAGCTATAATCAGCATTTACATGTGTCAAACTGTTACAAGTCAGACATGATTACAGCTCAGACGGCTTCAGTGTGTTACTGTGGGATACACGCTGTGATTGTAAACAGGTATGACACCATGATGAAAGCACTTGCGTCAGTACCTTTGATGTTTGACATGAACACATTAGTGCAGTCTACCTGTTTGCCTGTATGTGAGTGATTTTGCTTTTACATAAACTTTTAAACCTGTATAAAATATGGTTGTGTATACTAGTTACTTTATCAATCCCAAAATGCACCTAATACATTGTTCCTGATATTTTTAGGCAGCACTGACTCAGCATTGTGTAAAAGCGGCACTTCTCTGTTGTGTTCAGCAGAAAATGGTGCAACTTTGAGACACAGTAGCTTCCTGAGAATGGATGTAAATTCTTCACTGTAACTTAAAGCTACTGCAGGACCCGCTGCCTGTTGGAAATATAGTCAGATGGGTCCTGAAGTGACACCACAGCCTGCACAGCTGTGTAACCGGAGCTGGAGCCATGTGAAAGTATTGGTGTCCTGTTGTATCAGGGATGCTGGCTGTACGATGCAGCTGGTTACCTGTCTGACTCCTGGTATTTACTGTGTCAATATGATCATCTAAAGAGAGAGCAATGTGGCAGTGAGACAAATATATTGGGTTTAAATTACTTGATAAACTGTGTGACAGAAATTTGTCTCTGTTAGATCCATTCTTTTAGACTCATCCTTTGCTTTTCCTATCAAATATGTGCTTTGTAAAGTCTGTGTTTTAATCACTCATTTGTAAGGAAATATGTGAAGATAGTGGCTCTGAACTTTAGGGAAATGCAAGATAGAATAAGAAACCAGAAAAACATACTTCTGCTCCAAAAAAGATTTATATTTCAAACTTTATCCCACAAGTTTTTCCTTGTAAGTTACTGTGAGTGTAGCTCGCATACAACTTGCAATGATGCATTATTATGCATTTAGAAAATGAGAAATTCTTCCAGAAAGCCTACAGAAGCTCACCAATACCATATTGAAAGAAATCAAGACTTTTCATCATTCATTTTAACTACCTTATAATACACTCATCCATTATAAAGGAAGCAGGGTCCTCAGGTGGTCAGTGGTGTGGTACCTCTCCAGGTCACTGGTTTAGTTACACACATCTAGTTCAAACTATAAGGTACTTGTTTTCATATGGACAGGCGATGTTTACCACTGATTACCCACAAAACTCAAAATAGAACTAAAGTTTTTTAAAGTGGAATCAGTCATGTTGTCGTGAATGATCTGAGGTTGTTATTGAGTTTTGTACACATTTTATTTTATCATTGTCTTTCATGCAGTTTTATGTGCATTATCTTACTAAGATTTATGGTCTGTGGTGATAAATGCAAATGAGCTTAGACTATAAATAACCTACTATGGTGTGTGGCACAAATTCTATGCATGTTTATCACTATAAAAACAAACACTGTAAATAAAACATGGCGGTCCACCTCTAGTAGTTGACAACTACCAGACATTAAACCTGTGGAAATTAGACTTAATATTACTTAACGAAACCGCTGTCAAAAAAAATCTGGTCGTGTGTGTTTGTTTATCCTGCATTTATGAATCCTTAATCTTGTAAAGGAAGTCTAAGTAAACACATTAATAACACTTTGATAACAAAACACACAAATCCCTCCATTCTGTCTTCTATTCACTATTCTTCTCTTTTCAAACCTTTCTTTTCAACCAACTGTTTTCTGTGGTTTCACACACCTTATTTTGACAATAAGTAACCCTGTTCGCTTATCACCAGCCTCACCTCAAAAGCGCCCCATGTAAACAATGGAGGGGGAAGTGAATCACCACTGATGGAAGAAGCAGACACAGAGAGACAGAGGGACTCGGAGACCAGAGAGCCGCCTGATGTCAGCGATGCAGAGATAAACCATCACCACAGGGGGTCAGCAGACAAACACAAGTTCAACACACTGGGCTACCAGGCAAGTGACACGGGACAGAAATGCAGCCGAGGGCACTCACTGCTCATTACACAGACATTTACTCAAGTACTGGCTATTTTGCATTGCATTTTATTCTAATATTTTATCAACCAAAACATATGATCAGTGCCTAAATAAATAATTAATCTTCTTCAATTCTAAATTGTTAAACTTTGATCCTGTTTCCCACACAAACTCAAGAATTTGTGTGTGTTTTACTTTCTCTGATTTTACAGCAGCCTAATTTCAACACCATTTTGAGCAAATTCACATTAAAAAAACAGTTAGCATATTTTTCCTGCACTAGAAGTTTATTTATTTTTGGTCCAGAATGTCTATAAAATGAAGATGTTTGCAAAATAATAACCTAGAACTTCAATTTCAGTTGCAATATCAGGTTCATCTCATCACAAAACACTGATATTCCTCAAAAACAGATGTGAAAGCTGTAATTTGGCACAACTGCTACTTCTATTGGTTATTTGAGGTGCACACTATTGTGGAATTGCTATGAAAAAATAACGTATATGCTTCTCGTTTTCTTTGAGGATCTTTGTTTATATCATTTTTAAAATGTTTGCAGTTCTCTATTTGAAAAAACACAATATGAAATGTACTAATGTCCGATGGTATTTTGGTGTTTTCAGAGGCGGACCAAGCAGAAGGTTGTGACTGACTTTGCAACAGTGACTAAAGGAGCTTCTACAGGGAACAAACCCAGAGCGGCTCTGAGGCAGGTCCTGTTCAGCCAGGGAGTGTCTGAGAAAACGTCTGAGGTATTAAGTTGTCTCTCGCTCATCAAACTTCATGCCGCCATACTCAGAGACAGATACAGACTTGCTCTAACCGTGTCCGCCCACTCAAACACCGCAAACAACTGCAGCAGTTCTTGTTCTGCTCCATTGGCATACTTTTACAAGCAACCTGTGACCACAAGTATTCAAATCAACTGTTCAGGGGAACTACTGATTCATTAGGGCATCAGATTTTCCTCTTTTCCCTCCCTGACTTCTGTGTTTTTCTCTTCTTCTTTTTTTTGTTTTGTTTGTGGTTTTATAACAACTTTACAGGAGCGAGGTCAGCTGGATGTGTTGAAGCAGGATCTGGGGGCCTACGCTGTGCCAGCAAGTCTGAAGTGGAGGTGGAAGGAGGAAATTCATGGAAGCTCATTGGAGAAGAACTGGACAGATATAGTGCAGTCTCATTCAGTACGGGCCTTTCACTGTGTTTTTTCTTATTGCCAACACATCCAGTAAAGAGTTGGATCTTTGTAGCTAATGTTGGAGCCAAATTCTGGTTTAATGAGCTGTTGTTCCTCTGTGTGGCAGAGGTTAATGTGAAATACATGAGCCACACCATTGTACTGGGAGACACACAGATGCTGCATATGCTCCTGTTTGAGTAGCATTTGTTAAAAACTACCTCACTCATCGCTTTAGGTAAATGAATAAAAGTAGATTCCTAGTGACATTTTTAAAAATGTTCTGCTTCAGTAGAAACAACTGAGCTTTTCCCTAACTTGTGCAAGGAAGTGGAAAAGCACTAAGAGAGGAACTAGTGCTTTGTTGTTATATTTGTGGGATTTGAGTATTATTACTGCAAATCATATGCTCAGAATTGAAATTTAAACATACTCAAGCCTCTATAACAGCCTTTCCTTTCTTTTTTTCATGGGCAGACAATGTCTAAGATGCAGAGACACCAACAGGAGGCGCTGTGGGAGTTTGTCCACACTGAACTCACCTACATCAACAAGCTCATTATCATCAAAGACGTAAGATGTCACGCTATAGCTGCTGCCATAGGCTTTCAGTGAAGTATCAGATCTCTTCTCATGTGTTTCAGAGCTGAGATCAGATTGTCTCCAGGTTGGTTAACAAGACTGTCTCTGTCTCCCACAGTTGGTCATTGCATCTCTTGTCCACCTGAACCAGCATGGACTTCTCCAGGAGGTCAGTCTGCAGAGCCTCATCTGAAGTA
>OOFC01017445.1:55850-73014 GCA_900323345.1 Pseudochromis fuscus
TTTTTTTTTTTTTTTTTTTTTTTTTTTTTTAGCTGCAGGCCTGTTTTCCACTGTTCTGCATACCACTGACATACATCAACTGACACAACGAGAACATCCGCCCAGGCTGACACAAAATACAACACACAAGTGGAACATGTTTAGCACGACAACCTGTTTCCACTGAGAAGTCGGAAAATATCACAGAGCAGCAGAGTTGAACTGTAACACAATGATTTTTATATTCGCTTTGACTTCCTGGTGTAACAGGTGACCCCGGAGCTGCTCTTCTCCAACCTGCCCTCCGTCCTCAGTGCACACCAGCTGTTCTGGCAGGAGGTGATTTTTCCAATGTTACAAGAAGTTCGGAGGACAGGCAAACCCTTTGACCCCTTGACGTTAGAGGCTGGCTGCCTGCAGGTAAGAGCTCAGTGTCTCCACAGTACATTACACACACATTCAGAGAAGTTACACTCTTAATACTCTTACTCCCCAGATGTTACACTCAGACCATGGCCTTCTGGACATGCTGTTTACTGTTGAAGGTTTCTCTTATAGATTTAGGTTCCAGTTGAGTTTCCTGTATCTCTGTGCATTAACCACATTAATGAGATATAACTACATTTACCCAAATACAGCCCAGTACTGTGTAGAGGTACTTCAGTATTTCCGTGTTCTGCTATTTTAGACTTCCTCTAATACATTTTAGCAGGAAACTATCACACTTTTTATTCCACCTCATTTAATTAAACACTTGTGGTAACACATCAGTTTGCATTTTTCATAACTCTTTTTGCACATATACAATATGATTCTTTGATATGCAAAAATGTGTAACTATCCATAAATAATATGAAAAGGTTAGAGGTCTTCTCCAGACCTGGGTCTATTTCCCACAATAATATGTATATTTTGTTATTCAAGTACATCTGCTTCTTCTCCATCATGCAAAAATCCAGAATTTATGAATATGCAAATATTTTTGGTTGCTTACACATTAGACTTATGTAAGTTTCATATTAGTCCAAACCATCTTCAAAATAAACTCACACTTAAGGGAAAATGTTCCTCCTACAGCTTTAAAACAGGCTTCTGGTGTCAAACTCTGCACCGGCATCATCCTGCAGTGAAGTAACAATAAGAAAAAGCACATTTGACAGGAGAGGAGGGCATATAAATAACAGAGTCAGGCTGTGTCTCTTAGTAATGTCTATTCATCCAACTGTAAGGTTAAAATGAGGTTTAAATTCTATTGCATCATCACCACACTCTCGCTTATATGACAACTAAGCTCATGTCAAATTGTTAAAAATTTGGAGGCATTTTACTTTATAATTGAATTTTTAATCATCATCTCCTTTTGTTTGCAGTTCCATGAGCGTTTCTCTTCTTACAAACATTACTGCTGGGAGGAGGAAAACAACCTGGAGTTCACTCGCAGGCAGATGGAAAGCAACCCACATTTCCTTGCTTACTCTCAGGTAGAGGGAAGCAGCCACAACATATATATATATGCAACACCAACACACATACATGTGAGAGTGAAAGACTACACACACACACACACACACACACACACACACACACACACACTCACACACAAAATACTTGGTTATTACCTGAGTGGAAGTCAGTGTAACGACTGACGTAACAGTTGTGTTTTTAAGGATGGCACCATGAGGTTTGTATGTTTTCCTGACGTTGTTGATGACCTTTCTGACAAACCACATCTTCTCTAAATGATTCAGCCCTGTCAGGACATTTATGGGAAAAGGCTGCAAGACAAGCATGTGTCCTGCTGCACATCCTACACAGAGTCTCAAACACCAAGCACCGGAGTGACTTTAGCTGCATAACACAATGAGATGTTTTCATATAGAGCACCGTGGATTATTAACAATGCTATTTTGTCTACTGAACCGATACCACTACTGTATCAGTATGGATCAAACAGTTCTTCATTTACATTGCACCCTACACACTCTTTGTCTTAGTTTAGGAGGAAGTGGTAACGAGTGTGGTCATCCAAGTCATGCAAAACAAACACACCTAAATAACTTGGTAGCTTTGCTTTTTGTTTTGTCACTGAGTATTCTGCCAGCTTTGAAATACACTGATTAGATCATAATCTGCAGACCTCTCAGTGAGCAGTTTTCACTCAGAACTGTTGATACTAATTATTTTTAATGTTTAGAAAGAAGCACAAACATTAATTTACCTAAATGATCCACATGGTTAGATACTATTTAGACTACATAAAAATTCTTTTAGGCAATTAGATTTTACTGAATTCATCAAATCAAGATGAGTCCTTGTGTTTCTGTCCTGTCCAGTGGGTGGAGACTCACCCTCAGTGTGAGCGGATGCGGCTCGGAGACATGCAGGCCAAACCCCATCAGAGGATCACAAAGTATCCCCTGCTGCTCAAAGCTGTGCTCAAGAACACCCAGGACCCTCACGTGCAGCACACACTCAGAGGCATGGTGAGGATTTGACACTGATCCTGATCTGTTTAATTCAGCACAAATTATTTGTCATCTAAAGGTGTAATATCTGATTCACCATCTCACATCCTCTCTCACTGCTCCGGTCCAGCTATCCAGTGTAAACAATTTTTTAGAGAGTATCAACGACTACCTGCGGCTAAAGGACGAGGAGCTCGCTCTCTCCATCTCTGCTCAGAGGGTGGAGGGATACGAGGTGGAGGGAATAAATGAAGAAATCGACAAGGTAAAATACATCTTTGTGGTTAATTTGCATGTTGTTGTTATTTTGCTTTTTTGTAGATTTTTGTATTGCCTCTCTATGTGATCATTTTTTTCTTTCTTTCCAGTTGTTTTGTGTCTTTGTGGTCACTTCAGTTGTCCTTGTAGTTGATAATGCCTCTTTGTAGCCATAATACAGAAGTAGCCAGTACACAAAAACAAAAACAGATACGAGAAGAGCGTAAGGTGTTGCGTTGCCTTCAGATCTTAGAAAGGAGATCTTTTAAAACATAAACTGAGATTAGCTCAAATGTGCTTTGCTACTGGTGATTACTCACGGTGGATTTTGTTGGCAGCATGTCCGAGAGATCTGCCAGTTTGACCTAACGTGCCCCATCAGAGGAGTGGGTCCTGGAGTTGTACGCAAGCTGCTGCTGGAGGAGAACTTGAAGGTTCGGGGCAGGAAGGACAGCAAAGTGAGCAGAGCCGGTGCACTGTTACTTTACATTGAAATCCCTGTATCCAGATCAGACTTTTCAATTCTTCTTTTCTGTCCTTGCACATGGTTATGATGCAGCTGGAGGTGGTGGCTCTGCTTTTCTCTGATGTTCTTCTGTTGACTAAAGTCCAGAAGAAAGGCGAGCGACTGAAGGTGGTTCGACCTCCTCTGGCCCTCGACAGAACGTATTGCATAGCACTGAAAGATGGCTGTGAGTAACACCTTATGGACCACCATACTTATTATTACACATATCAACAGATCCCTTAAATGATCCTTTCTCTGCTTTTCTTAGATTCGTTTGTTCTTGTGGAGGTCGGTGAGCTTCAAAGTGCCATGAACGTCCTTATACTTGTTGCTGGCACGCCAAGGAACTGCTCCACGTGGGTCTCCACCATCCACCAGGCGAAGGTAAAACCTGAAATTTCTACCTGAACTTTTTTTGTTTTATGTTGAGAGATTTGTTTCATGGATTTTTTTCATATGTTGCCTTGAGGTTTTGTGTTTATGGTACCGAGAGGATGAGTCCTGCTGACTTTAGTAATCGCCTGACCTTTGCTGTATGACACCAACTCCTCAAGGATTTCACACCTTCTGTGAAACATCTTGACCAGGGGTGTCAAACTCGTGCAATGGAGGCCGAGACCCTGCAGGTTTCTTTCCAACCATCTCTCCAGCAGCTGATCTCACTGATGAGCTCCTTCCCTCAAACTGAAGGAGGTGTTCATGATTAAAATCACCTGCTTTAGTGACCAGCTGGAAAGAAAACCTGCAGTGTCTCGGCCCTCCATGGCATGAGTTTGACACCCCTGATCTTGACCTCTCACTCATGGCTACTAGTTACCTCCTGAGGTTATAATTTTGCTTGCTTTGGTTTGTGTATCTACTCATCACTTGGCAACATTACAAGAAAACCAATGAACAGATCTTGATTACCGTATTTTCTGGACTATTAGCCGCTACTTTTTTCTGACGCTTTGAACTTAAACACCGGTGTTTTAGCTTTTTACAAGCTAGCAAGCTCTGTGCCGCCAATACATTTAGCGTCGTCACATCAGACCCGGTCAGAGCGGACATGAAACTGTTTGAATAAATTCAATAACGGCTTATAGACAGGTGCGCTCAATAGTCCAGAAAATACGGTAATTTTTGAGGGAAGCAACTTTGTCACATCTTAATGGATCTAGACCAGGGGTGGGCAATCCTGGTCCTCGAGGGCCGCTTCCAACACACCTGATTCAAATGACCAGCTCATTATCAAGCTCTGCAGAAACCTGATAATGAGCCTGGTCATTTGAATCAGGTGTGTTGGGAGAGGGAAACATCTAAAACATGCAGGATAGTGGCCCTCGAGGACCCGGATTGCCCACCCCTGATCTAGACACACATGCAGGGTGATAATGTCTGCAATCTAAGGCAGTTTGGTGGACATCAGACATGGATTATACCTAAGCAGTGCTTTCTAATTTAGCAAATACTTGCAAGACTAATCATATTCCCACTGGTCTCAGCTGCAAACTGACGTCCGAAACCCCTAAACTAAGATGGTTTTACTTCATAAACATCAGCATGTTAGTGTTACTGTGAGCTTGATGGTAGGCTGATGGTAGCATTTCACTCAAAGCCTCACAGCAAAGAATTTAACTGTTTCCCTCATACAAGGTAAGAAATAAACGATATTAGAAGATACTTAATGCTTACAAATAAGACCCCGAACTGTTCTGCACATATAGTTTTGCAATAATTTTACATTTCTGTTATTTTTTGTTGTCTACATCCTGAGACTGTCCAAAGTTGCCTCTGTCTCCTGTCCTCTGATGTTGCTTTGTTTTTATCTCCATCTGAGTCTGTGGAAGACACAAGATCATGCAGCCACTATCACATGCATTTCTTTGTGGCCATGTGAGGACTCATTCCTGTTGTGGGTGTTTCCATTTTGCTCTAACAGACTGATCATAAGCACAAACAAGTTAAACAAGGATTTGCATACATGCTCAAATGATTCATTCATCTTCAAAATCACTGTTTACCTCACGATTCATAGTCTTGCTATAAGATAACATAAAATCATCTTTTACTTGTCCCACAACAAAATAACTGTCAATAATTGATTTGTTTTACATTTTTACGTTGCCAGGTAACACTGAGGAGCCTGAGAGAGAAGGAAAACAATCGATTGCAGAACTTGAAAATTCACCAGCCAGAGACCAAACCTGCTACAGAGGCCAAGACGGAGGACATGGAAACAGAAGAACAACCTCTCACACATCCAAGAGGAGGGACGTTTGTGAATGAATATACTGCTGAACTTATTAACTCTCACTCAATGAATGGGTCTAAAGAAGCAGAACAGTATCAACCTCCAGACGAGGTGGGCACTAACACCAGGCTACCTTTCTGGCACTCCCAACTTACCGACAATCCACCTAAACTGGTGCACAAGAGCATTGCAGGTCGCCAACCTGCAGTCAGTAGATATGAGTGGATAGAAATGGGAGTGAGACAAATTCAAGGAAGAAGAGAGGAAGAAAACAGAATTATTGAATCTCAGCTGACAGATGAACAAAGGGTGACCTGGAACCACAGAGCTCAGTCTGTGCCTAATCTGAATCGTTTCGCTCAAAGCAATGCTGCAGATCCACCAAGACGCAACACAACAGGAAGACACAACTTTTTACTAGATGGTCTACCAGATGTTGATTATCCAATAAATGAAGATAACACTTCACAACTTCACTACCAAACAGCAATATCCAGGGCGGGGCCAGAGTTTTTAAGACCGCTGGAACAACCAGGAATATCAATGAGGAGAGACTCAGATTCACAGTCAGTGAACCAGAGCACCAGGAGAAACTCCAGCTGCAGTCAGCCTGGTGACATGGAGACATCCTCAGATACTTGGGCCTTCACCAAAAATCTGAAGTCGCCGGGGCTACGGAGGAGGAGGCCAGTCAGCACAAATCAGGGCCCCTCTACTCAGATGTCGAAACAGTTCCTCCACAGCACAAGACAAACTTGGACTCCTTCAAACAACCACTCTTCCTCTAACTCTGACTCAGACAGCAACCTGAATGTCAAGAGAAGCTCAGTTTCCTCTGGACACAGCTCAGACTCACACCGGGTGCTGAAGCTGGGCTCCCTAAAGTCAAACCAAGGCATGTTCTGGAATATGAATGACAGAGACTCTCCAGATCTTCAGATGTTCTCTGAACCCGAGATGCCTGATCTGAACTTCCATCACAAAAAGCCTAAAATTAAAACCCAAAGGAGTTCCTCCATTCCCAACATTGTCATTGAAGGAGGGCATGGCCTTCGTCTTCACTCCAGTAGCCTGTACACGTTACACCAAGCAGAGGACTCACCTTTTACCATTTCAGGATATAATCCAAACGAAAGCCCCTCACCTCTGGAGGGCCTGTTGGAAAGAGCCAAAGAGAGAGTGAGGGACAAAAGTGGATTAAAAAGGGACAGAAATGTAAAAACGACTTATTTGAGGTCAAGGCATCCTCCTCCTTCACCTTCATTTTCCATCACACCCTCACCACCGCCCAGTGATGGTGACAGGGACACAGAGTGGGAGGAGGTGGCTCTGTTGAGGCGCAGAGCCCTCACAGTGAGTAAAGGATGGAAGGAGCAGCTGGTCGACGGCGATGATGACGACAAGAGGAGCAGGTCAGTGTTTTGCCTCTTGGCCAGGATTCCCTTGAAAAAGAGGTTCTTAATCTCAATGGGACTTTCCTGGGTAAATAAAGGTAGCAACAAAGTGTCCTTCACCGCCACACTAATTTCATCGACTTAATGAAAGGATTTGAATTATGCATTGCTGTAATAAAATACAATAAATGTGAAACAAATGTTTTAAATATGTCAAAAATAGATATCAAACATAATAGGAAAGGGCACTTATTATGACATTCATGAAATCTACGTGACTGAAGAGTGATTATAGTTTATATATACATTTATACAAAAGGTTTTCCCATTATAGTATGACGTTAATCAGTCATGCTTTGACTGGTGCGGTAAGTGATTTGGCATCATCTAAATTTCCTCTGAAAGTTTAGTGTGCAGATACATTTGCAAGATCAGACTTTCCAGTGACCTACGCTTTAGAGATATTTTGTGGTATTGTTTAAGCTTGGTACTCACAACAGTGTTGATTATCTGATGCACACTGTGCCTGCTTGAAGCCACAATGTGCAAACATACTTGTAAATTTTCTTTGATAACTACTACAACCAAGTGAACGCTGTGAAAGTTTGTGTTGTGACACTGTGGTGCACATCAGGTAGTAAGCAGGACCTCTTAGTGCTTTACCACATGCCAGCTGTAATTACTTGTATTCCTCTTAATTTGAAAAAATAAATAAATAGATAAAAATGAACGTTTAGTATTGAAATAAATTTTCAGTGAGCAGTAGGCTGGTGATCAACAGACGGAAACTTAGATTACTGGGTTTCTAACCACAATACTCTGTCAGCATTTTCACTTAAAATTTTTTTCAATGTTTTAATACCAGAAATATTACAACCACTGTAATAGTCTTCCTCACTGTGCCTTGTAATTATTCATTTACTGACAATGTTGTTTTTTTTTTTTTTTTTTACATTTTTCAACATCTTGACCGATGTATTAATTGCAATGTTGTTTTTACCCGTATTCATCAGTATTGAATAAGTAATTACATTTACACAGTTACTGTACTGTACAGATATGAGGTAGTTTTATTTTACTTGAATATTTCTTTGTTCTTTGAAGTTGTTCTTCCACTACTTCACAACGGTGTTATAATATGATACACGACTACATTAGGTTAATAACTTCAGTTAGTTGTCAATAAATAACATATAGTTAACAAAGGCATTATAATGCAGTATTATACATTGAAATACAACTTAGTGATTCACAGGCTCCCCAGTAGGTATTTAAATTTTGCCATCTTGAACAGCCACAACATTAAAGTGATGCACACTTTAATTTATTACTAATCATATTTCAATCATTTCATATATGTGATTCTGAAATGATGCATTCTGCACACCAAGGATTTTTTTACTTTTGGCACTTTAAAAAAGGTGCTTGTTTTTTAGTAAAATTCTGAATGCAGGACTTTTACTTTTAACTCTAAATTGTGCTGTTGCTGTTTATACTTACATCAAAGATCTAGAGTACATTTTCCACCTGTAAGCTCTGTAACAAGGACTCATTTTGGACATATAGAGTTGTCAGTCGCTGGGAAACTAACTGTGCATATCAACCTTCTGTTCTGTCCCTCCCTCTTTCAGTATTGTCTTTGTG
This sequence comes from Pseudochromis fuscus, assembly GCA_900323345.1. Taxonomy (NCBI): domain Eukaryota; kingdom Metazoa; phylum Chordata; class Actinopteri; family Pseudochromidae; genus Pseudochromis; species Pseudochromis fuscus. The sequence goes on from OOFC01017445.1 coordinate 64,332, forward strand.
GACGGTGTAAATGTGGACTGGGCAGGCTGGTGCTTTGATGACGATGAAGTCATGGATCATTTACATCCTACAGACGAGGGACTTCTGGCGGGCATCAACCGATCTTTGGCCTCCTGGGGTCTCAGTGAACTTTCAGAGCAAGAAGACGGGGAGTGTAGTCAGGTGTAGCTCTGTAGTCGCTCAGTTTGTTCAACACTACCCTGCTGGTCAACAATGTGAGGGCCGTCATATTATACTAACTCAAAGTTTTTTAAATTTGAACTTTAGAGCGGCAGAGGACAGTGGGATTTCAATTAAAATTCAAAGCAGGAACAGAAAGGCGTCTTTGCACAAATATTTTGGTATTTAGCACAAAGGTCTTCCACGTCTAAATTTATGACTAGTCATTCTATAATTAATGTAAAATAATGTGTTTGTATGTATTTTTTTAGACTGATGTATATACATATATATTTTTTGTAAATATACCAAAACATTTTTTCTTACTGTTCATTTTATTTATATCTGCAATAATAGATTCAGATTGTATATAATGTACCAAATAAAACCAGATTTATTTCTGTTACATGCGCTTTATATGTGAAACATTTTGTTATATACAATGCATGCAGACAAGCACTCACATAGAACAATTAAAAATATTTACAGCAGAAATAACAGATATATGATATGTGATGCATTTCATTATATTTTTCTTAAAACAATGAAGAGCACTGCTACAATGTCTGCTCTGAAAATATTTACAGAACCTGTGCAAACAAAAGTCCACCAACATATGGCAGATGGTTAGTTACAGACATGTTACTTCAGTTTTAATGCTGAGAAATGTTCCCAGCGATGACCGTTGCTTTATCTTATCTTTAATTTTTCACTCGGTTCCTTTCTCTCTCCTCCCGCTCATTGGAGATGGTGTGAACGATCGTCTCCAGCGCAGGATACTGAAAGATCCTTTTCCTCTGTAGAAAGGAGACATTAAAATATTTAACTGACTTATAATCTCAATTTTTTTAATGATTTTTGTTTTTATAAGGTGATTTCATATTTTCTGGAATCAAGTGACATATCTCAAAACAACGCCAATACAGATTTTTGTTTCTTGCATGGCAAAAATCACAATTTTCCCTCAAATAAAATAAACTTTTTAAATAAACGGCAGGTTTTTACCCTTTGGTGGTTTTTGTACATCTGAGCCAGAATCAGCAGCAGAACAACGAGGAGAAAGGTGAGCCCGACTATGGCGGCGGTGTTATGTGAGAGACCTGCTGACTTTCCTCCACTCATACCACCTGCAAGAAAAACAAACAGACACATTGTTAAAAAAAAATGCAAAGTGTGAAATGTTTAATGCACATGAATCAGGTAGCTCTGTAGTCTCTGTATCTTTTTATTTGTAGCAAAAATCAAAAGGACAGAACTCACTCATCAGTGGAACGTGGTAGGTTACATTTCCCAAAAGAACGTTATCGCCATAGAAACGACATGTCCATTCTCCCCAGCTCTCCTCCGACACCTCGCTGATGGTTAGGGGGTTCTCCTTGTGGACGGACGCAACTGACTCGGTCCCGTTGAGGTCATAAGTCACATGAACCCACTCATACTCGGTCACCTCGCTGGTGTCGGTCAGTTGGCAGGTCAGTGTCACAGAGTCTTTTTCCCATGACTGGACAACTGAGAGGAAAAACATGGGGGGAAGATGTTAGAGCAAAAAATAAGGATGTAATGGATTTTTCCTCAAGCTTAGACTGAAACTATGTAAACTTACCTTTGGCAACTACAAGCTGAATATTTCGAGTGAGCCTTCGTCCTTCTAAGGTCCCGGCACATCTGTACCTGCCCTCATCCTCAAACCCAACCTCAGTCAAAGTGGCAGACTTGTCCAACAAAGCAAAAGGTGAGGGTTGAGAGAAAGAAGGAGGGAGGTGGTCCAGACCAGGGTTAAAAAGAAAACCAGTTTTCAGTTTCTCCCAAACAAAGCTTGAAGGGAACAAACCAGGGGAGAAGACGCAGGGGAGGGTGACTGCAGACCCCACAGCAGCATACACTTTGGCATTGTCTTCGGACGGTTTGATGATTCCTGCGAGGTAATTAAAGAAAAATGTTAAGACCATAAATAAATCTGATCTAATTCCTCATGTTTTAACATAACTCAGTATCTCACCTCTCACAGACACAGATGCAGAAGCTCGTCCCTCTTTGCCCTTGTAGTTCACCACACAGGTCCAGGTTCCACTCACTCTCGCTGTGGCTTTTTCTTTGACAGCAGCTTCAGCACCGTTTAGGGTGAACCTGGTCCGAGGCATGAACGCGCTGTTGTTCAGCGTCCACTTCACAGAAACTCCTCGAGGCCAGGGGGTCACTTTACAACCGACTGTAACATCCCTGCCCCATATGGGAACCGATGGAGACACGGACACTGTGAAGGACACAGGAGAGACAATAATTTACAGTATCACTGCACAATAAAAGTCTTGTAATGAAATTACACCATTAACTCATAAATACAGTTGTATTAGGTCAACTTTTATATAAATCAATTAAACTTTTAGAATTCAAAATATTCTTGCTTGTGAGGGATTTTTTTATAGAACTAATCTGACTTTACACAATAAATAATGAAACTGAAAAGCTTCATCTTGTCAACTTGAATATTTTCATGCAGCACAGGTGCAGGTGCACACAATCAAAACATCAGGGTGTGTGTAAGTTTCTTACCTTTAATAATTCTGAGTATGACCTCATTATCAACCACCCGGTTTTCAAAAGCCACCCTGCAGGTGTAATTTCCTCCATCCTCCTCCCTCACGCTGCTGATGTGGAGATTGTAATTGCCTTTGTCGAACTGAGAGCTTGGGCACTGCACACGTGGGGTCCCTTTGTTTACCCAGAATGAACCCCATAACTCTATACCGCTCCTTTGCTTTCTCCACACGGTGCTGTGGATGAGGGAAGTCACAAAAATCCAGTGTCAAGTACATGTAGATGAGCAAGTGTTTAGTTTGACGTTGAAGGAGTAGATACAGACTGATACACTGGAACTGGGAAAAATAAAGTGACTAATATTGAGGTGTGAGGAGTTGAAGCAGATTGCATCTTACCCTTTTTCAGTTTTACTCCAGACGATGGAAGGTGAAGTGGAGGAAACAATGTTGCATCTACAGGGTAGTATAACATCAGAGCCCACTTCAGCAAGCAGCTCAACTGTCTCACATCCTGCCCCTGGAAAAGAAACACATGAAATTAATTCTTTATTTCCTAGATGAGAAATAAATTAGGACACATAAATAAATAAATGTTGTCATAAATTTGTGTTAAAATGTGTTATAACTTTACCTGTTGTTAGAAACACAATCACCCCAAAGATGAAACACTCCAACATCATTTTGTTGCCTTTGTTTTTGATGGAAAGTTTCTTGCTCGCTGACTGCTGTTACAATATATCCACAAGTTGTAACCTCTTTACCGCCTCCTTACATCAGTCTCTCTTCCTGAGTGGCGTGTTCTCAGCTGTGTTTTCTGTGAGTTGGGTCGATGAGGTATATATGTGAGCCCGTGGGTGCTGATGGGGGCGGAGGGCGGAGCCTCTGGTAGTCCTCTGTTGATCGTGTGACTTCAGCTACAAACGAGACTTTGATGCGGTTTGACTGTCAGCCTGGAAACTGTAAGACAGAGATGTAAACAGGGGACTCCCACTTCCTCCCACGGATTCTCTCGTCTTTAATCTGTTTCCTTCTTCTCCTACGTTGAATGTACTCTATTAAATATACAACATTATTCAGGTGCCAACCCAAAGCGCACATCATCGGACCATAACTTAACCTAAACAGACCCTCCTTATTCTCTGACATGCTTTAGTGCCAAATGAACACTGAGCTACATTATAACGTTTCTCCACGCTCCACAGTAAATATTTCTGTTTACAGATATCTCCAGTATCATTCACGGAAGCTCTGGTTGTTGCTTTGAAACCAAGAAGGCAAAACTGCAACACAAAACCGCTCTGTCACTACTCCGTCACTGCCAGTCAGTTGAGGTTTACAACTACTGGTTAACGCAACTAACTCTCGTCATCATCACAATATCTTCTTCTCATGGATATTTATGAAAGTGAATCATCTCCTCCAGCCTCATTTCTTTGCTTTCCTTTTCGTCAGTTCTCATCTCCCTGCAGCAGCTACAGGCCTACACTGCCAGGCAAATGTTAGTCTAACACCTTGTATCTGAGCATATTTTATTCAGTATCAACCCAAAGCGATGATTCTCGTAGAGGGTCTAGAGCGTACAGATATTACACAGATTAACAGAAAAGAAGTTAAATCAGACTAATTAGTGGAGGTTAGCATTATACAGTTTGTGCTCCTAAGGATGTGATATTGATAGCAAGAAGTATCAGTCCTGCTGTACGTCGCTTTTCTGATCACCTCAGTTGCTTAGGAGGTGATACAGTTAAATAAAGCTTTCCATTGTTTTTGGCGGGATCTGAAATACAGTGTTGTTTTGTCTCAGTGCTTCTCATGTCAGATGTAAAGCACACATAAAAAAAGATATTAGAAGAATACTGTGCTCCCAGCCACCAGCAGTGCATCTACATAGATAATAATAATGTTTGGATTATATACAGCGCTTTTCCAGACACTCAAAGTGCTTCACAGAGGCTATTATTCATGCTGCCAATGTGCACCTCCAAATCATTCATTCAGCATTCAGACAAGTAAAGGTGGATGATGTGTCTTATATGTGGTAATGACTGGGAGGAGAAGGAATCGAACAAGCAACCCTTCGTATGGTAGACGACCACTCTACCACTGAGCCACTGTCATCCCCAGATAGATAGATAGATAGATAGATAGATAGATAGATAGATAGATAGATAGATAGATAGATAGATAGATAGATAGATAGATAGATAGATAGATAGATAGATAGATAGATAGATAGATAGATAGATATCTGCACATAACTGTATGTATATTAATATATAAACATACAGTGTGTGTGTGTATTTACTCTACATTTATTCACAATATTCCAGAGTATTGTGAATTATCTATCTATCTATCTATCTATCTATCTATCTATCTATCTATCTATCTATCTATCTATCTATCTATCTATCTATCTATCACACAGATGGAGAGATACACCTGAGAGTGTGTGGGTGAAACCTCTGAGCTGTTTTCCTTGGTAGCAACCATGCGACTGCTGCCTGACTGATACTATAACTTTAATCTTTATGATCAGCGCCACCCTGAACTTCCTTCTCACATCAAACAGCCTTCAAATGTAAATCAGTGTTTCGTGAGTTTGAACTTGTGGCTTCCCTAGAAAAGCACAACAGAGACTGTGTGAGAGAATCGGTGTCGGGGCCATGTGTGTGCGTCACTCACTGTGAGGTGGTCTTTCCCCACAGCTGATGTTTAATCACAACCACTGTATCTGAATATGAGCTGCAGGTACTGTGAAGGAAACTGCCCCTCAAGTGGAAACAATAGGCTTTGAGCTTAAAAGGATGTAGATGAGTGTTGATAAGGTTGAGCTTGGAAAATAGTCAAATCAGGTTTTTTTCTGTAGAAGTTCAGCAGATGAGTAGTTTGTTCCTGTGTCAAGTTCTCACTTATCTGTCATCACAGAGACAGGTTTAGCCTGTAAACCAGCATCAGCATTAAACTTAAATAGAAATAAACTCTTTCTGAGTTATTGTAAACACCGCTGTGGTTTAATTTCAATAAGTGTTATGATAATATTGTGGTATTTATACATATGTAGGTGACGATATATATTGTTCCACTGAGTTTTACTGGCAGGGGAAGCACAGCACAGATAAAAAAAATGTTGCTCTGCTGAGAATTTTTCTCGATTTTCATCCGTCAGCATTTTGTCCAGCGCTGAAGTGGAGCGCTACATGAGAACATGATGTGTATCTGAGATGAAAAAAAAAAAAAATGCATTGCAGGAGTTTCACACCAAATTATGCATCACCATTAGGGGACAAATATGTTTCTCAATTTGTTGAAACTCCTTAACACAAATTCAGTGACTGATTTTTTTTGTTTCACTGATTTGTGTTGCCTTAAATTAGTTCTTGCTAACTACAGGGTTTTGCACACATGTAAAATAAGCACATACGTTCAGTTGAAGGTGGTTCACCCCACACACTTACAGTAAGGAGCTAAGCCTTCTCTGCACAGTCTATTTAAAGTGTTGTTATGTTAAAGGTGAATGGAATCTAATGTTTAATAAAGTTTTGTTTTGCTTTAATTTCCATACACTAGCTGACGCCTTAGCAAAAATGAAATATAGACAAAGATCAACTCTGATGCACTTGTTTCTTTGAAAATGAGAAAATATTCCATGTAGCTCTTTATAACAGTAAGACTGAAAGTATCACCATCTGTCAGTGTGTGTGTGTGTGTGTGTGTGTGTGCGTGTGTGTGTGTGCGCAAAGAGAGAAAAGCAGCTTGTACATCTGCAGATTTTCACGTTTTCATTCTCACTGCAGGTTTAAAAGCAAATTAAAGTTGATCAGTGAGATCAGAGAGCTTTATGTGCTTTTGCCAGTTTAATAGATGCACCAGATAAAACCAGTAATGGTAAAAATTAAACATTAAAAAAAATATACCAGTTCTTCATTGAGACTGAATAGTCCAAATTTTGAACTATTTTGGTCAGGCTGTAGGTTGTGATGCTGATGAAAAATACTGTGTTATACTGAAACATGCACTGAACACTGAACACTCTTGTATTTCACACAAGTCATCTATTTCATGTTTTCTATTTCTTAAGATTTTCAGTGTGCAAGAGGTCTCTTAACTCTCTTTTCCTCTTTCCCCCTGTTTTACAGCAAAGTCCAGTGAAGTATGAAATAATGTGTCAGTACAAGACAATAGATGAGGGATCAAGGATTGTTTTTAAAATCAGGGGATACATTTAACCCTTATTCAGTGGGTGGTATATACGTTTGACCAGTCAATAGTGGTTTGCCATTTGCTCTTTAGCTTTGAGTCAAGGAGAAATGCATCGTTAAATACATTTTACAAACTTATGGCAGCTGTGGTGTGATTTGCTTCAGCGCAATCGTTAATATAAGATGTAATATGATGGTATTATTTGATTTGATGCATGGACTTAACAAGACCACTGTGTGCTGTGGTATCAGACACTGAGGTGTTAGCAGCAGCTCCTTTAATTTCCAAATGATCAGACTGAGATCTGTGGGATTTAGAGGCCAAGTCAACACCAACTCTTTGACTTGTTGCACAACCGTTCCTGGCCAGTGTTTGCAGTGCGGCAGAGTGCATTATCCTCCTATAGGAAACCACTGCTTCTGGGGAATAGTGATCACATGGCCTCAAACAATGGGTGGGTAACACAGCATAGCAGTGGTGTAGTGTACGTGATACGCAGGTATACCCCGTATAATGACTGGAAAAGGTCCAGAATTTCCGTATAACCACTGAAAAATGTGCACCACTGAAAAAATGTTACACATGAGCATGGTTTTGTGACATAACTTTCACTTTCCCGTTCATAAACTCACCTTTTCTGTGTTACGAAGCGGCCACTTTTGGATCATATAGCGCTTTTACACTGGCACCTACTCGCCTTTTGAAATGAGTTGTTTTCAGGTTAGAGCCTGGTTAAAAGCGTGCCCCGATGTTTTAAGAGATATGAGCTCTAGCTACAACCTCCGTCAGCTGTTCGACCAACCAGGTGGTCAGAGCTCACGGTTTTTTTCAGCTGACGTTTTTAAATAAAATTTTAATGTTGCATTAAAGCTGTTATTGTACATTCAACTGATCCATTTAATGGTTTTCCCTACAAAGCAGAAACTTGTTTTTCTGACTATAACCGTGCAGACTGTCAGATGGCAGGTACAAATGTTTTCCTGCCATCACTGCATCATTACTGTGCAACAACATATTTGAAGTAGTGCTGTCAGACGATTAAAAAAATTAATCTAATTAATTACAGGATTTCTAATTAATTAATCTAATTAATCGCATTTTAATTTCATATCTGCTGACGGCCCCCAAATAAAGAGTTTGAATTCTAGAACACTTGCAGTATAGTGAATGACTAATCAAATAAGAAAAGAGCATATGAAATACACATTTCTTTTATTGCTGACATCTTAAAGCAGGGCATCTTGTCCAAAATATATACCAAGCTTCATCAAGCAACTCAAATTACACTTTCAGTGTTTTTCATAAACTCTAAATGTTCGAGTGATATGACCACTTCCACCCGAGGCTACTTTTTGACCATTTCCGCCTGAAATGTCATGCCCAAATGATATCAGTAACTGCTCAACAACTGTAGGGCCTAGATGCATAATCTTGGTGTCTATGGAAAGGTAACAAAATGTAGAATCTAGATGAAGTAAAAGTTTTGTTGTACCTGATGAAAGGTACAACAAAACTTTTATCAGCTGGAATACAGCAGAAATGAGTAATAAACATCACTAAATGAAATGTCAGGAGGCAAATGATGGACTGGATCTATTCTACAACTAGTGACCTGCAGTTCCTCCAAATTTGGTGTCATAAAACTGATGTACAACAATGTTACAGCCATTTTAGTCAGAACAGTCCCAGACGTACATCACTTGGACACCTGTGGAGACACATCTGGCACAGTTTGGCACCAAGTTGTGCCAAATGGGTTTTTCACCTGAAAACATGGGATC
>OOFC01017446.1:8610-25137 GCA_900323345.1 Pseudochromis fuscus
TGTGTGTGTGTGTGTGTGTGTGTGTGTGTGTGTGTGTGTGTGTGTGTGTGTTTCCCACAGTGTGTGTGTGTGTGTGTGTGTGTGTGTGCGCGTGCGTGCGTGTGTGTGTGTGTAAACCAAAAGCCTGAGCAGAGCACTGGAGGCTTAAACATATGATTGAAAGGGTGCGCTGCATATGTGGTGCAGTGAGAGGGGTAGGTTGTGAGTACAGCAGCAGGCTCATGTTGGATTCATTGAATATCTTGGCAACATTCTTTTGTTTAAGCAAAGACTAATGTTAAAAGCTAAAACATTGTGCGTCATGAAAATGTCAGTTCATTGCCACGGTCATGTCCATGTTTCCAAAGCACACCTCGGTTCTGTTAGACTAGTTTGAGGCGCAGAGATTTTTTTCTGTGTGTTGTATTTTTAGGATTAACTTTGTCTTGTAAGATCCAAATGTAGTTCAACGTGACACCCACAACTCACTATCTGGAAAACCCAGGTATTTACTACCCGGTCAGAGTGTGGTTGTGGCCGTCTGCACAGTGTGTGCTAGACTCACACTCGGCGCTAATAAATCACTGAGGCCGCGAGTCTTTCTCAGACATTCCAGCCAATCTGTATTCTCCATCTCATTTACTCTGGCCAACCCAATTGTTGTCGTCCACAGAGAGAATGTTGTCTGAAAGTATCAAGTTAATGACATGGAGAAAGAAAATACGATACCACTGTTGGGTGGATAAACGCTTTGGTGACTCGTGTTACGGGTGTCGAGTAAATTGGAAACACACATGGGTGACGGTAGCTGATGTGATGGACTGAAGTGAATATGATTGTGGTTACGCACATTATTTACAGCTATCTGAAGAACACAGGAAGGGTGCTGACTTCACTCTCCTTTAATATAGTTTCTACTCTCTACTTTTATACGTATTTTGAATATCCACTCCCTCGTGATCCACAATATGAAGACCAGAGGAGAGTCCATTATGTTTGTTTCTCTGGCTTCAACGCCTCTGTAACCTGTTGAGTCTGCAGGTTATCAAACATGCCACAGTGTTGTTTATGTGGTAATTTGATGTTGACTGACAGCCTTATTAGCTTGTTAATGCTCTGCATGAACCTGAGTAAACCAAATGCAACTAGAAAGCAGTTAGAGAGCACAAACCTTTTCCACTGAATAATCCATGCCTGATCTCCACCAGATTGTCACAGATTGTGGACATTATCACCCTGCATGTGTGTAGCATTTCAATAAAATACATTAAGTTTTAAATTGTTACAAGAACAATTACAAGAAATCAGGAATTTGCGAGAATTTGTGAGAATTTATTTCGGACAAGCTCCATTAGCTGAGTTTTCCCCAGAATGTTTTCATGTGTTCTTTGCATAAAACTCTATTTCTCAAAATAAATAAATTAATTAGAATTAATTAAAAAGAATAAAAATGAACAAAATACTCTTATGATAGTTGATACTTTTTTTTTTTACTTTGTACCTACTGCTTCCTTCCTTCCTCTCTGGCTTATAGACATAGCGGTGGTATTTTGCTGCTCCCTAATGGTTCTCTGTTGCATTTATCTTTGTTAAAACATTTTCCCATTGTTGTTATTATTATGAAGTCAATTTTCTGGATTTTTTTCAGACAGGATCAATTGTTCCTTGGGTGTTACCCTCTAAAATCGCTCCCCCCAAAAAATTAGTTCAGTAGCAGCCATCAACCAAGCAACAGGGAAACATGGGGGAGGTAAAATACAACAAATGTTACACCTTTTTTTTTCCTTAAATAATTCTACACATTTTTTTGACCAAAGAAAAAAACTGTAGGTGTGGTTGTACTCCCCTGAAGCAGTTACATTAGAGTTTCATGCTTGATTCGCTTTGGTTCCCAAACACAAGCCCACTGTTGTCTTTACTTTGTAAAAGAGCATCCCCTCCTCTCTCAAACACAAAGCGGCTGCCAGCGCTTTAAGCTGTAATTGTAGCCCACTTCAGCCAAATTACAGTCACGGCTACAAAGTAAAAGAGAAAATGGTAAGGTCTGTAGTGTTGTGGTAAACCAGAGGATCAAAGCTGATGGCGTGCATATTCTACTATTACATTATTTTTTTGTTTAAACATCCGTTCTTCAGGATTTGGCCTCCAAGGATTTTAGGTTCTGTGGCGACAGGCTGCTTGTGAGGATAAAAAATGTTTAGTTAGGTTTCACTGGAAATAGTTTTATGTCCTGATTCCTTGCTTCAGGGAGCCCTTTCCTTCTCTTACATGACATCATGACCTGCACCACCCATGTACGCGATGGAGAACAAAGTGGTTTTGGCTTTAGTGATGATAATGCGAGTGTGGTTTTAGGTTAAAGGAAGAAACTTTGTGCTGGACTAACCCTAAAGCGGGAGAAGTCAGAATAGGAGGCATCGTAGGTCTTGTGGTGAGCTTCCACCAGGCTGGAGATCATCCGAGCCTGCTCGTCGTTCAGCCGCGGTCTCATCGCCTCCCTGGCCGCCTCCTCTTCTTTCCTCTTCAGTATCATTTCCTTTTTTCTCTGGACTTCCTCATCTGTCAGTATGACTGCAAAAGAGGATGTAAAGATAAATTAAACATCTTAAAATTTTAAATCAGTGCACATACATTCAGAAAAAAAAATGACAGGCCAAATGATGATTGAAAAAATCATTAAAGATTAACACTGAACTGTAAATGCATGCTTGAACTGTTCCCTACTGAATATGATTGTTTGCATTCATATCCTTTAAAAATTCGGTATTTTGCAGTGGGAACGTTCACTTGTTTGAATCCATCAAGAAAAAAAAGAACCTCCAGGTGCTAAGCTGCAAACCAATCTTGTGTTTAATCAAGCGGTAACTCCATTATCACCCCTGTATCACTTGGTAGTAACTGATCCGAGCTCACCTCACAGTGGCTAGTGAAAGCAGAAGCACAATGTGTGACACAGTATAATGACAGCACACTCATTGATGACTAGAATTCAAAAGACAGGTGACTGGGTACTTGCAGTTAAGTGGATAACAATAAATCAATCAGTCCATGTTTTCACCTTGTTCAGGGTATTATTGTCATTTTGAGGGTTTGATGTTGTATTTACTGGTATTTCTTTTAATACACACCACCAGTCAAAAGAGTGGGTACACCACACAAAACAATGATTTTCCAGTGACAACAAACGCCATGTACAGACACTGTGATTACAAACATTTCAGACTTTACATTAAGACGATTAAAACACGTGTGTCACTCCCACTGTGAAACATGGGACGGGCCAAGGTATGGTCTGGGGATGTTTTGCTGGTTCAAAGGATATGTGCTTAATATACTTTTGATGTGTTGGTTGTTATATGTGTTTAGTTGTTGTGTTTTTTTATCGGGTGCACTCAATCTTTTGACTGCTAGTGAATCGGATTTTATCTGATACATCCATACATCAATCTGTCTGGAGGGCCCACAAAACTCCACATAGCAGGGCCCTGGTCAAGCTCCAGACCCGAGCCTTCTCAGTGTGAGACAACCGTCCACCACCGGGCCTATATAATATATAAAGTTAATAATGTTAATACTTTTTATGGACTTACGTTTACTGACCGACATCTTGAATTTTATGGTTTTACTTTATTTTCGCTAAAGGAAAAATGAATTTCCCTTCGTGTACTAAGTCTGACTCTCTGTTATTTTCTTGACTTAAGAGATTGGTTTTTAATACATTTTTTTTTCTCCAAATCATGGTTTACGTGATGTGTTTCAAAAAGAAGAAAAAATAAACAGGAAGTTATGCATCACACTGAAAAAAGTACTTTTAAAGTTAAACAACAGGAGGCATTATAGAGGGTTTCAATACACACAGCATCTTAACAGGGATGTGACATTTATATTCCTGTGTTATAAAATACAGTTATATTAAACAGCTTTCGGAGGGACTGTGAGAAGTCAGCGGTAAAATTAGCTGAGGGAGATGTAAAGTAACCCCCAAATATTTTCATCCCAGGTTACATGAACCATACATTTCCTCAAGTTGGCATGCAGAAAATTCCTGTCATGTCTGCTGCCTTTTTATACAGCTGATGCAGCGGGTGTTGGATATTTAAGTGCCTTTTGCCTTATTCATGCTGCAGGAGGAGCGGCGGCAGGAGGAGCGGCACAGTGGTGCAGAGTGGGTTAGACATACTGTTTATAGTGACTCTTTTAGGTTTGACTAGATGAAAGGGTCTGTTGGGAATTCTTGGGTTCGCACGCCACTTCAACATGACTTAGAGAATCACACTGCTTCATAATCTTATATTCTCAACACTCATTATTCATAACAGATCGCAACAGATTAACATCGGGATCTTTTGGATTTTAAACACAATGCACAATGAGTCGCGGCACATATTGTGGCTTAATTTAAAACAATACCAGTTGTTTTTTATATATAGCTCCTTTCTCTAACAGTCGATTGTGTCTGATTTTGAGTCTGACTTTGATATACGTTTGTTTTCTAGCCACAGTCTAACCGTATTTCCTCCACTTATGTCCTCCCATGTGCTTTTGCACTACCAACTTTTTGCTGTTTATCGGTTAAATGGTAATGGCAGCAGATTCCGTCACAAATACTAAACATATTTAAAATACATTTCTAAATCACTTCCAAATTCCATTCACAATCGGCCTGATGATCCTTAGGTGTGTTACTGACTTTAGAAATACTTGCTTTACTTAAATGCTTCACAGCCTCCACTAAAATCTGACCCCTTTGACATAAGAGCCATCTAAGCTGTAACAAAACAACAAAAAAAACCTGAAAATTAACCACACAGTCCACATTTCCCAAAGTGTCCAAACAAGGTCGATAAATAAAGCAATATCATGCAATAAAACACCTACACCTAACTCAGTGTGAATAGCTTAGTTTAAGCTACTGATGTGAAAAGGCTATTCTCAACACTTATCTTCGATTTAGTTTACAGTGAGTAACACACACACAACTCCTGCAGTGCAATCTAACTCTTTTAAAGACGTCTCTCAGCAACAGCGTGACTGGCCAACATCTGGACGAGTGTGCTGCAAAGTGGCCCCTGATGGTGTGAAACAGGAAACCTTGGATTAGAAACTGTGCCTGAAGAGATTATATAAAGGGAAAAACAGGCAGCTCAAATGTTCAGCGGGTAGATGCAACATCTGCAGTGAGGTGGTCTGAAAAAAATCCTTCTGTGTTACAACTCTTTTCAGACAAATCAGTAAAAGGATTTGATTTAATTGAGTTATACAAATGTATTGGATAGCAAGTATTTCACACAGGATCCCTGTGTATACTCACAAAGGAACAAGCTGACCAAGCATACACTGTTCACACACTACTTATACATTAAACTTTAACATACTGTGCTCAGGTATGTTTGCCTATTACATGATTCAGAACATGGTATTTCTGTAGAGCCTTGAGGAAAACACAGGAAAAATGCTGCTGCCCTCGACAATGAATACACACCACCACATTTCCAGCACACTTGGAAAAACTGTACAGACAACACAGAGCTAATAACATAGATGGAGAATCAGAAAATATAATATTAGCCAAACCAAATTGGATATTTTTAGGGATTGTTTTGCTTTTTTATGTTTATATTTTTGCTCTGTAATGACAGCACAAAGAAAACAAATGGGGAAAAAAAGCACAGAAAATAGGAATACTGAAGTGGAATTTTACCATCAGTGTTTCTGTTCTCCACATCTGAAGTCGGCGGGTCACTGCTGGAGTAATGCACTGACCCCTGAATGCCTTGGCCCATATTATCCCTTTGACTCTTTGCCACAGTAAACGATTACCCATGAAGTGCTCAACTGTGCAGACGGACAGACGGCGTGATTGCCAGACACGCCGCGACTGCCAAGGGGAGAAAGGCGGCTGTGGCCCCGGCCCAGAGATCGCAATGCACACAAATACAGCGACAAGTCTGGCGATCTGGCAGCTAGTGGGAAACTGTCTCACTATTTATACTTTATGGACTTTACAGTTTAGTTTCTGCAGACTGATCTTATTTCTTTAGGTTCACAGGGATGACGTGCCATATTTTAAAAGATGGAGTTTGGCTGAATGCAGGAGAAAAACACCTCACAAACTATTTCCTTCACCTCACTTACCCCAACAAATCAAATATATAAATTAGAAAATTTACATTGTATGGTTGGATAATTTTTGTTACCAAATATTGAAATGTTAACAACACAAGCTGTCATGTGGCAAACTGCAATTTGTACTCTTCACAATTTCAATCAAAAATATAAATACACCAAATAAATATATACTTTACAGTAACTACCACTTCACAAGACCAATGACATGGAAAAGATGAGAGTAAATTAAATAGTACTCAGATCACGCACTTCATACCGAGCACTGGTTGTTCTCCTGGAAGCTGTAAACAACTATATTTGAAGTGGACTTCCAGTGATTGCACCCTGGGTTGCAACCACAGAGGCAGCATTACATAACCGCATGATGTGGTGAAGCCGACAACAACAACAACGACTACCACAGGCTTAAAATGGCAATTGAATGAATGTGACTGCTTAGCTAACCAGGATTTATTTGGCTTTCATCTCTTTCAGCCCCGCTGTCATTAATTAGGTTTTGGCTGTACTTCGGTGTCCATCCAGTCCCGAGCCAGGAACGGACTGCCTAGAACCACTCCTTGAGGTGAGGACATCCAAGCATGCAGGACATAACTCAATCATGAATAGGCACAGTTTGGTCAAAGTTTGGCGTAGGCCGTCAAAGCAGCTATTCTAAGTCCCGGGACATGATTGAACCAGTCAGTTTCCAGCCAAGTCTGAGGCATCAACAAGGCAAGAGTCCACAAAAAACAACAGACCATCAAAAGGAACATCTTGACCACCCCACAGTGCTTGGCAGACATGCCACAGTTTACCAAGAGAAAGTTTGCTGTTTGGAAAGCGACTGATTGGATGTGGTGATGTGGTGCCTGGCATGGCAGAGGGGAGCAAAGAAAGAAAGAAAGAAAGGCAAACAGTGAATGAATGAATAAATAAATAAAAAAAAGGTTTTGGTCAACACCAGTAAATGCCAGATACACTGGCAAAGAGGGAAAGGCAGAATGTTCCTGTGGTGGAGGCCAGAGGTTCACAGCAGGCTTACTCATTAACTAGCCGGCCAACCGGTTAAACACAAAGGAGGCCGCTAACACTCAGATTTGGTGTGATATATGTCAAGCTGGATTAGCTGTGTGACCAACATTGTCGCCTCAGGCTTGTAATGTCCTGGAGGTGAATTCAGGTCAGTCAGGCATCAGGGCACCTACACATGCTGAGTGTGACGCAAACAAGCTTATCAATAGATCACAATGGAGGCGTGCATGGTGGCAGGATGGTGCATGGTATACACTATTATAATAATACAACCTCAACACACTGTACTCGTCAGCAACTGTAACACATCTCCTTTTTATGTGGGCTTTGCTCTAACACTCATGCACCTGTTTTTCTTATCAGTGAACACATCAGGCTCCCATGTTCATTTGCAATACGTTTTCTGTTGTTGCTGCTAAAACAAATGTGTCAACAGAAAATACAGAGCGCTTATTACCGTCACCATGGTGGTTGTATGGCATTGCATTGGTTTGTATCTTTGTGAGCAACATTATGGGGAAACTAAAATTTCAGAAAATCCCCATCTCTTAGAATGGGAGACTAGATCAAGGTGCAATTTCACCACAACAGTGCAACAGTGTTCAGTCTATGGCATCAGTTCAGATGGATTCTGCCTTGTGCTCTTTTTTTAATTTTTGCTGTGTGAAGTCATTGTTTTCAAATGTGGCCTTTCATTCACCTGTATTCGTAGTTCATTTTCCTGTCTTCCTTACATGTGAAGACAGGTTTTTTTCTTCTTAACAGTGCATTCTCAATCTTTGAACTGCACATTGCACAACCTATACAAATTTAAATGCATGACAGACTAAATACTTCTGTTTTTGAATGCACACAGTACACCTGCACTTGACATGTTTTTGGTCCATGCATATACAAATTGAGCACCTGGCATTTATGGTAATATGAGTGCAAAGGTTGTCAAAGGGACAGCATGCAAAAGAAACAGAGCGAGGTTGAAGAATTTCAATTAGGTGCTGCCGTCCAATCGGCGGCACCACGGGAGCAGATTTGGCTTCAGAGGGACAAGGAGTGCGGGAATTCAATCATCTAAAGGCTGCAACGTTTCAGAAACTCTCTTGTGATTCTAATCCTGTTACAAATAAACACCCGCTCAAGCATACAAATATACACAAACATTGCAAGCATGAAAAGACACAACACACACACACACACAAGCGGGGAGGTCTTTTCCTGGCATCTCTCTAACCTCTGTCAAATAAGGACAGCAAAGGGGTGTTTACTACAAACTCAGCTGGCACAGCCCACAGAGGGCTCTCACACACACACACACACACACACACACAATCTGAAAGGTGGTGAAGCTTACACAAAGCTGCCAATATAAAGAGAGGATGAAATAAAGGCACACAACCAGATACCCAAAAAAACAGATGGTAACTGTATCAGTGAAAAGACACTAAAATATTTTCTATCAAAAATGAAGAGGCCATATATTTTGAATATTCTATATATAGAATAGAAATTTATATGGATTTACATTAAGAAAGTTCAATGTATATAAAGCTATTTTGTGTTTAACTATGAACACTTATTGTGCTGTGAGGCTGTGTTTATATAGTTGCATGTGTTACACTGGTATGGCCATGTGCACACCAGTTGGCTCTCAGTCAGTTGGTAAAGTAAAACATAATGAGGGTAAAATTAATTTATCATACAATTAATTGGTTGATGAGTGGGTGTAATTTTAGTCGACCAAGTTTTTTTTTGGTTGATGACAGCCCTAGTATAAATACTACTGTGTTTCAAGAGTTGAAGAAAGATGTTTTACTTTAGCATGTGTCACTGTCTATAGAGATCACAGTGAGACAGATCAATGAGACACACAAATGAGAGACAGTTGGGATCAGAACATAAGAACCGCATGTTGAAAAAAGCACAGAACATTCATGTGTTGTCTTCAGTCACATGAGCAACAGGTCACAAGACCAAATGTTCCTCACTGGCAACCACAAACAAACAAAACACCAAAATGGAGTGTTCTTCTCCTTCATTAACTCCTCATGGTTGTACATATGCCTGAGAGTGTGCATCCATGCACGTGTCTGGCTCCATGCTGAGACTCAACTCCTGCAGAGTAGCAGTGACTCAAAGATAATCAATGTGGATCTTAAGTACTCTCTGTACCACACCTTCATCTTGGCCTCAGCATGTCTTCACATTTTTAGGGCACTCTGGCTGTTTTATTACAGTGTATCCACACATGTTCAAAATCAGGCAGAGATGGTGGATTGAGTGTGACGTGCTAAACCTGTTTATTTCTCATCAGACAAATACTATTACATAGTACTAGAATACTACAATCCAAGCCAGGTCGTGAGCAGATGCACAAGGCCACATGAACACAGAAAGCAGACGGACCCTTTTGTTATTCTTCACAACTGGCAGTGCAGGTTGCAGTCCATGCACTATACTTTGAGCCAGTTATCCACACTGAAACCTTCTTTTCTGTATTTTCCAGTTTGGAAAATTTCTCATTTTACAGCTTCACCACAGTCATGCCAGTATATGTCTGAAACAGGCCGATTCATTTTCATTTACTCAAAAACATTTTCAGGTTTGCACTGCAAAGCTGACGACAATGGCTGGATACGAATGATTACTTACATGTGCAAAAAAAAAAGAACATTGAAGTATGTGTGGTTATTTTGAAGCTGCGTGGTGGTTGTTGCACAAGATTTAATCAAAGTAACCTGTAACATCTGTAGAGTAAACTAACATTTTGTCAATGTCTGTTACTCCAATCATACTCTGCAGAAGACGAGCACATAGCAGCAGAGTTATTCAGCTGAATTCTCCTTTCAATGTTAAGCCATTGGTAGTGTATCATCAAGCTGCAGCACATGGGAATAATACTGCCTTTGTGAATGCAGTTGGCATTAATGCAACATTTTTACCTCTGCCAAGGAGGTCATGTTTTGACCTGCTTGTGTCAGTGTGTCTGTTCGTCCGTTTGTTAGCAGCATTTAAAGAAAAAAGCTACTGAGCAGATATTGATGATTTCTTTATGTTAAGATAGAGTATTATCCGAGAAACAAATGATTAGATTTCAGGCAAAATAGGAGGAAGTCCAAAAAGAATCCTGTAAAATCTCTTACAATGAACGAACACAGAAACCCTTAATATAATACAAAATACTGTTGCTAGTTCACCACAAGAGGGCAACGTTGGTCACTGTATAGGATCAGTACAACAGGATTACGCCTTGGTGGAGGTTTGTGCTCTCCATTTATTAGGGAAGTGGCAGACTAGATCTCTATGTGAAAATGGCACACACACACACACACACACACACACACAGACACAGTAAAGAAAAGCAGAGCAGCTGTGACACTCAGTCTGGAGTACAGTGGGTTTCCTTCTCCCCATGAACCTGTATACAAGCTGTGACAAACAAAGAGGCCATTTTATCCTGATAAGAGTCTCCCTCTCCCTCCTCTCACTCTTCTCATAAATTTCCTCAATGAATTACAGACAGTCCAGTGTAATGTGGCTACTTGTGGTCAGCATGGTGGTTATCGCCTGTCTGAACCCTGCCACGCATCATCTTTGTTTCACACAAACATACACACACATAATCTGTTTGTGAATGAAATGTGGGCGGGACCATTGTGCGTCTCTTTGAAGAAAGGGAGCCATTGTTGTACGACCCCTCCTCCCCAGCTTCCTTCCTTCCTTTCCTCTCTCTCTCATTCTCCTCTTGTCATCTACTACTTGTTATGGTTATGCTGATGTGTTGCTGCTGGTGATACTTCCTGCTGGCGGGTTAGTTTGCTGTAATTTGGATGCGCACACTGGCAAAAAAGAAAAAAGAAAAGGAGGTACTTGGGTATTCTTTTATATTTTTGTATTTATTTAGTGAGTGTGATGCAGGAACACTGGATAATGTGATAATTTGTAAATATCCAGGATTAAGACTTCTCTGTGTGAGTCATTAGGAATCAGTTGTGACAAGGCATCACTATGTGTTAACAAGGGGTGAGGTGATGTCTCACTCTCCTTTTACAGCACCTTCTTCTTGTATTACACCCAGGCCTGATGCTGCATGCATAACCAACACGGGTAAGGGCAAAATGCGGTCAATCTGTCTTTCAAACATATAAGATGATTGTTCTATTTAATTACTATGCTGTGATAAACACAAGCTGAACTACACAGGTCCATGTGGCAGGGGAAAAAAGCAGAATTAAAAACACAATCATTTGTACATACTATTTGACCAGAGACTGGCTTTGCCATATGGTACCAGCAGCCTTATGAATATCCACTGTTGCCTGACCCCTTTTCTGCAAATCAGATCTATTTACACTAAACAATTGATTCTACAAGCTGCTCTTCCTTTTGAATGTCTTTAAATATTAGATTAAAAACCAGTTTACTTCTAGCTCCAGGCTCCAGCCAACCTGCCACTAATGTCCCCAGTGATAAGACTTAAGAGAGAGTCATCAGGTTTTATTTCAGGGTGTATTTTACTCTGGATAGGTTGATGTTGAACTGATTTAAAACTCTGGATTCTGGATTGTAACAGATACATTTTTTATCTTATAATTTTAAACTGAATCTATGTAAATATGGAACAAAGAAAGTCCTCTTTTAACTAGCTTCATGTATAATAGGCAGCGGTAAGTGTGAAGATTTCTTGCTATTGTCAGTGGTGTTCAAGTTAAGCACTGATGGACCAGCAGCTGCTCTACAGCAGCTAAACGTATCACATCAAAGAAACATCCATCTGAGGCAAACATGTTACATCTCGCCTTAATATCACATCAGTATCAATGTACTCAAATCTTATCTATAGAGTGGAGCCTATTTCTACAGTTTACCTGGTATTAGTGTCCAACAAAGCTCCCCACAGACATGGTTCGAAATACCTAGAGACAGCTAGTGATGATACTTTTAAATTTGTTTCAGAATATCTTAGCTGTGGTTATTCCCCTGTTTGCTTTATTGACAGCACAGACTCCAGGGGTTTGCGCAAACTTGATAATCTATCATCTACTGCGAAATGTTGCGACGTCTTAGCCCACCCGCAGTGGCTGTCCTTGTCTCCCCTCTTGAGAAGTGGTGTAGAGACTCGTCCTCCAAGACCATGACCAGACAGTTGACTTTTGACAGGACCTTTGCTGATTGGTGTCTGGCATTCTCATTTAGCAAATTCTATATCTGTGATGGGCTTGTTTTTCTATCTATTAGTGAACAAAGCTTGATGTATTGATCTTCTGATAGTGGGGTCACTTTTCGTCTGCCTGATCGTGCTTTGGAAAGAACTGATCCAGTTTCCACAAAGTGTTTTGGAGCTTCATGCACTGCCCCCTGAAAAAGCTCCACTTTGCTTCAAATAACATCTGACAAAGTCTGTCTCCTGACACGTACACTTAGTTCTGGTGTCATGATTTCCCAGTATCACAACTCTACTTGGTTTGTCATGTTGTCCTTGGAAAGCTGAGGCACTGCCGTACTTAGAACAGGTTAAATGGCAGCAATTTACTGGAACAAGCTGCTGGAACTGGAGCTGATACTGGATCAAATCCACCTGTGGCCATGGTCCTGCCACTAATTTGTTCCAGTTTGATCAATGATGTAGAAATTTATAATGTTATAACTTCCTGTGTTGAAGTGTTTCAAGTCATCGGACTAACTTCATTTTTCTACTTCGACATGAAAAAATTACATTTCTTTTTTTTTAACCTACAGCACATAATACCAATATATCTGTGATTGCAAAAACTTGTTAAAAAAGTCAAACTATCTCATCAGTTCTGTATAATGTGTTTGTCAGGACACACAGCTATCACAAGGAGCCACCACACACCACAGTATTACACCAAAACTGTGATGACAGCTCTTGGACAGTCATGAAGAATATTGTATTTACATGTCCATCTCAACAAAATCAGGAGTGCTGCCAGAATGTCAGAGGTCAGAAAAGGTCGACTCACACTCTTTCATCATGCCGATGTCAATGCAGCGTTTGAGACGACAGGCCTGGCAGTGACGCCGGTTGTCCTTAGTGATGGTGCAGCTTCCGTTAAATGGGCAGGTGAAGGATGCTTTACGTTTCATACTGCGCCTGCAGGAGAACAAAATCAACCAATCACTACTTTAGAATCATTTGTTATCTGGGCTGGTTAAAACATGAGGGATAAAATAAATGAGGCAAAGGATGTTTTAATATACATAATTAAACCTATATTTCAGTACTTAAGATGAACTGCAATCTGTCCTTGAATACACAGTATCACTCATGAACTAACCAATTTATGCACACTTTACATATTACTATTTGTTTGCAAAGAAGAAGGCTTTGTTCTTTTCTGTTGGGTTGGTGGGATTAAAATTAATTACGATAATTATTTACAGTGTGACTGAGAATCTGTAATGAATATGAAAAAATATGTGTATATTGTGTGTGTGTGTGTAAGAGAGAGAGAAACAGAGAGAGAGTCTGAGCAAGGGATGGGGAAGAAAAGGAAAAATAACAGGATTACAGACACCACTAAATAATGAATACTGTTCTGAAAGCATCGCATCCATGTTCATGTAGCCGGACAGAAAAAGACATACTGTGCTTCAGCATCAACAACAGAGCAGATCGACCTGAGGCAGTCACACACGCATGGACTTCTTGGAATATGCAGACAATGGCAACATGTTAGGAAAGTACTAAAATAATGTCATGGTGTTTATCTCTCTAATATATACACATAATTAAGAAAGAGCAAAAATAATTGGTGATTGTTTGCATTATTGATTTAAATTTCTATAAAACTAGAAAGAGTTCTAAAAAGTGTCAAGGACAGTATCTCCCAGTTCTAGTGATTTTTTTTGAGCTTCATAAAGAAAAGAACAACATGACTTGGAACCAGCTTGGTCTAATGATGTTGTTGAAGTAAGAAACCTCATGTAAAGCAAACACACGCAAAGGCCTCTCAGGACACCTCATTTTCAATAGATAAACACACACATGAAAAAACAAAATCAACTAATGAAAACACATCATCTCCGGGATGACACTCACCTGAAAAACCCCTTGCAGCCCTCGCAGGTCATGGCGTTGAAGTGGAAGCCGGTGGCCTTGTCCCCGCACACACCACAGATCCGCGGGGCGTTGCGGTCGAACTCATCCGGTCCGACCACTGACGTCGTCACCGTCATGGGCTCCATCACTGAGGGAGAAAACAGAGAAGGGCCGTTCAACACGCTTCTTGTTTCAGAGTCAAACACAAAGACATGAAAGTGAAAAACAGAAACTCCGAGTGTGAATCCAAGAATTAAATCACTTTCTTTCCCCTGGACGTGTGTTGTGTGGGAGGTCTTTGTGCACTTAATGGGGAGGTGTGTATTTCCTTCTTCTTATACCAACAGGTGTTGGGATATTAGCATATTTAGCAGAAGGCATTGACAGCCACACTCTGCCTTTTGCAGCTATTGGTTGAGTGAGTCAGTAGACATAGGTGTACACACACACACACACACACACACACACACACACACACACAAGCAACACACACACAAAACCTTAAATGTTGTGAAATTACAGTGTTAATGAGAAAAGGAATTAATGACAGAGAAGGGGACATTTGCCAAAGGCTTTGAAATGACTGATACATTTGATACTGCCAAGATGAAATATTATCAACAGCGTTCACATTTTACACACACACACACACACACACACCATCTGGCTGTCCCGTATGAGATAAACATCGGTAGAGTAACACACACCGACGGGCAACTGTGGAGAAACTAATCCATACCAATCGTTTTCCAAACACGCCTTCGTCTGAAGTCTGACTGAAGAGATGGGGATAATAAATTAAATGACTTATTAAATGAAAAATGAATATGATAAAAAATAAGTTAGAGAGAGAGATCCATAATAAATGATTTAATGGTTGACTTGTTTTATTTTTTTAAGGATATTACTTTTTACACTTCAAAGTGAATCATTAAAGCTGTAATACTGGGGAAAAGCTGATAGGGGAACAAAAAACAAAAGAGAGTCTATTAGATTGTACTGAATTACAGGATTGTGTTTCATGCAGACTCCAGTTAAATTTACATCTGTTATAAAAAGGCAAATGGAACAATATTCTTAAGAGTTGTCGAGTATCATTTCTGCTAAACTGAATCGAGTAAAGCTGCAGTTGAGAAATTTATAAAACACATTCAGTTATTTACTCTCTAAATTCTCTAATTTACAACTTCGATAAGGTGGAAGTATAAGTGTTTTTTAAAGCTTTGAAAAGACAAGTTCATATCTTACTCTAGCCTGGTTATAGTGATAAGGAGACTCAATGTATTTCAAACTTCTCCACAGTGTCGTCTATCCATTGAGCTCAAGGTTGTTTATTTTGGCTTTACAGTTGAGATTGGCAGCTTTGCAGACTGAATTCAAGGCTGTTTTTTCAGGTGGAAATAGAAGGAAAAAAAGCCACAAGCTTAAGGGGTTAAACACTTA
This sequence comes from Pseudochromis fuscus, assembly GCA_900323345.1. Taxonomy (NCBI): domain Eukaryota; kingdom Metazoa; phylum Chordata; class Actinopteri; family Pseudochromidae; genus Pseudochromis; species Pseudochromis fuscus. Next base: position 24,230 of record OOFC01017446.1, read on the forward strand.
TGACACAGGGAAAAATCCATGAAGACTACGTAATATTATACAATGTGTTAATTGACTTTCATATCAAGCCAATACTAAAACGTGAAACCTCCTGAATGGAATTTAGTTTGGATTTAAGGAGAAGGTCCAAGTGTGAATGAAACAGGGTAAGTAAGAAACAAACAATAGAAACTAGAAGGAAACCATAACAAAAAATATGGAAATGTCCGAAGCAACATCGGTGACTGGTTTGTCTTTGGCGCTATTATGCGAAGCCTGTTGGAGAGTAACGCCACAGAGAGAGGAGAGGGGTCATTCGAGGGGAAGACAACTAAATGAGGACAAAAAGAGGAGGGGGGTGCATGCAATGAACTTAGGCACAGCAGGAGTCACGTGGCTGCAGAATATAGCCTGTGGGGAGTTGACGTGCATAGAAGTAGGACTCTGATTATGTCAAACGAGGACAAAGAGATAGGAGGAACTGGCGCAGAAGAGCGATGGATGGCAAGAGAGTAGAGCAAGGAGAGAAAGGGTTGGGGGGGTGCAGGTGAGAGTGAAGGATGGAGACAAACAGAGTCAGACTCCATTAGGCCTCATTACATCCTGGCTAGTTGGAGGCTTCAACACCAGTTCCCAGGAAAACTCACATACACGTGAGGGTAGGAGCTTCTGGCTGTGAAGCGTCAGCGCCATTACCCAGAATACACCACACTGGGAATGAAGGACGTGCACACACACTTCAGTGCTGGTGGAATATTACTTTAATGCTTGTTGACCATGTATCTACCTGTGGATGCGTATCAGTGGGCGAACAGGGTTGATAGCACAGATGTGCACACACACAAAAAAACAAGACATAGACCATTAGTCATCCTGTCACAAAAACAGCTTTGTTTACTGATGCAGCAGCAGGTGAATAATGAAATAAT
>OOFC01017446.1:31898-59972 GCA_900323345.1 Pseudochromis fuscus
ATAAACAAAATGACCAACCTCTAACTATGAAACAATGTACATTTTTTCTGAAGTAAAAAAATAGTGTTTATTCTTCATATATTATAATGTTTTAAAAATGTATTGAAATTAAAAATGAACTTTTTTCACATAAAAATAAATAATTAACAAATGTATCACAATTTTAAAACTTTTAATACATTTATTATTACATTTCATGAATTAATAATTATTTATTTAATAAATTAAAAAATTTGAATAGAACACAGAATAGAGTATATTTGAATGTACAGACAGATACCTCGTCTAATTATGAAAGCTTAACTATATATACTGTACTTCCAATATGTCTAATTCTGTTTACAGTGAGTAGACACTTATCTCTATGAGCATAGCTAACACACCTGAATGCAAATGTAACATTATTGTGTGCATTATATTCACTGTACTCTCTGCTCTGATCACTCACAGCATACATCTCAGTGAAGGCACAGCCAGACCGGAAGAGGATTTCATCTCCTTTACACCTTCCCACTCACCAGCAGGAAAAGTGCTGTATAGGCTGCTAATCGTTTGTATGTTGTACCAACGTACACAAGTCAGTGGGAGGCTGTTTTCAGCAGGCGCTATAATAACAGGGCCAGAAGGAAGCTGGGCCGGGATAAATACAGGTGGCTGACTCGGGCTCGCTCTCTCTCAGGTGGAGGCACACAAAACGACACACGCATGCAAATTGTGGTCTCACACAGTCAGATTCTAACAGCCTGGAACAACCCAGCTGTGTAAATGAATAATATGTTAATCAAATTAAATCACATACACAAGCCCTGTAGGTGTACAGTAACCACTGGCACGATGTGGGAACATGAAAACAACTCGCCAATCAAAATACATTTGCCTTACTTGTCAGATTAAAAGCACCAAGTTGAAACAAATACACAAACAAAATATATTTATAGCATCTCACATGAGTCCTTTTAAGGCTTTAGGCCAAAATAACATGTCAGAAGAAACATACTTGATTTGTGTTGACTTTACCCTTGTCACTGTTGATTTTTTTTCTTTATGTCACTTTTTTTTAAAAATCTTTTCACGAAACGGGTGAAATAAAAGTAAACAATTCTCATTAAAATGCAGTGTCTGATTAGATTAAAATTCCATCTATTTAGGGTGATATTCAAATGTGTTTTGACCCAGGTCTGGCCTCCCTCTGTGTTCCCCCTCTTGCCGCCAATCCACAACAGCAGCTTTGAACTTTAGACCTTGTTTTCTAGGCAGAGGATAAAAACGAACAGGCCGTCGGGCTGTTGGCAGACTGACAGGGAGACGGAGAGGGAGGAGCGAGAGGAAGAGAGGGAGAGACAGAGAGGAGCTTGTAAAGAAAGGAATGAAGTAATGAAAAAAAAATTAAGGCGGGAACTAAGTAATGAAAGGAGAAAGTGAAAGAGAGAGGGAAAGAGACAGAGATTAATGGGGTGAAAAGAGAGAGAGGGGAAAAAAACTACGCAAAAAGCCCGTGAAGGAGACGAGAAGAAGATAGTGAGGAGACACGGTTAAATAAATACAACAACATAACAGGGCAGGCGAGTGAGGATGAGGTGAAGGAAATGATGAAGATGAACTATTTCCATTACACACTGACTGAGCTTTCTCGTCATGGCGCCCACAGGCCCAAATTATGCAAATGTTTTCCACAGAACTTCAAGTTTTTTTGAAAGTGTTGGTCAGGAAATTTTCTTCATAGTTTACAGCTGTTTCTTTGTAAAGGACGTGTACGGGAAAAAGTGTTTTTGGGCCCGGGGGAGTCACACATGGTCTGTCCGGAGCTGTTGTGACGGCTTACTGAGAAGTCAGGCTGTAATCCACACACTGAAAAACAGACAACGTAGCTCTAGCACAAAGTCCAGTCATCCTCCACAGATTTTATTTTACAAATCCAATCACAACATGGAGAATTTTTTTGCAATTTCAACATGTTTGCATCACCTGTAATTGTGCATAATGTAAAAATTTCTAACCAGGTCAATATCTCAACTTGATCTGTCCCTGATCAACAACACTGAGTGACATTGTTCTCTCTCTGTTCATTTCTACATGCATACACAAATGAGCTGAGCCTCACTCGTGGGTGATCAATACAATCTTATCAGTCGCTGACCTAGAATATGTGAAAAGGGCCAAAAGGACACCAGCTGATTGAGTTGTCGGGCCCCACAGAGCACCAGCGTGCACAACTGAGTCAAACACATTAATAATGATGCAATCTGTTCATCTAACATGTTAAACTGCTTTCAACATGTGGCCTAAATTTATTTTTTTCTTAATATTGTTAGGATGAATGATGATGGCCCTGATGTCAGAAATGCAAAAGTCTAATTTCTTCACAACTGAATACCATCTATGTAGCCAGACACCCACTTCTAGCAAGGTGATTGACATTGGAGGAGACACTTTCCAGTAGTTGAGTAGGTGAATGTTGGTATTTGATACAAACACAGAAGTTACGCTACTTAAATTAGTTATTGTTCCTAGGTTAGATTTCTCCATTGACGTCATGGCGGACTGATTCCCTCAAAAACTTCCTTTAAAAGGTGGGAAAAGTAAAACAGATAATGCATTAGTACAGGCTGCAATCCAGAAAACAAAGGTGGGTGGGAATTTTAATGTACAATTTGTGTATTCGCATAGATAAAAAAAATACACCTGAAACACCGCAGACATAAAAAAACACATTAACTTAATTAATTTTCTGTTTCTTCATAAACATAGTGCATAAAAAATGTCAGATATGAACTATTCCTGCCAAAAGCCCAGCCTCTACTTTCACCTGCTAACACTTCCATCACATAAAATATGCCTTAAGCACAGAGTGGATTCATACACCAATATCTTTTATACAAATCTGGGCTCAAGAAGGTTGCTTAAAAAAAATCTACCTCACACTAACAACTAATCCCAGATAAGAACAAAAAAGAAGTGAATGTCAGAATCTTTCTGATCCAAAGACTGATCAGGGTTTAAAAAGAAATTTCTTCTTAAAAACATTTAAATGAGACCCACTGAACTTCAACTACATCAAACATCATCAAGCTAAATATTGTCAAAGATGAAGATAAACTCTGTCCTGATCTGTGTGTGTGTGTGTGTGTGTGTGTGTGTGTAATTGCTCTATTGCTTTAATTGCACTCAGTGAAAATTAAATGAGCCACAATAGAAGAGCTTATTTTCCACAGTGTCACAGTAAATAATCTCAACACCCTTCTACAGAAAATGCTGTATTTAGCCATCTGGCTTAAGCTGGAAGAAACAAGAGGGCACATTATGCTACGTTTAGATAATGTATATCACACCATAACACTACAGATATGTATTATGGAGTTTATTTTGCTCCTTCACAGTGTCTCTGTATCTCACATGGCAGACTGTCTGAATTTCTCGTTCCCACACATTAGATATGGCTTTTGTGTTTGGTTATTTAAAGACAGGTCTGTGGCAGCTCATCTGAAATCAGTGTTTGTTTTACAGATGTTTGTGTTATTTTCAAGTGTTTGCTTGAATTGAATGGTGCCTCGTGAGGACGTATTTCATGGCTTTACCTGTTATCAGTGTCAACAGTTATTGGGAAATGATATACTGCCTAAATTTCATTACTGTTTACAGAATGACAAAGTCCAAAGCAGGAGAGATTCAGGAGGTGAGTCTCACACCGACTACATCTACAGACTGAAGAGAGGCTCTGGTTCCACAGGCCATACATGAGTCTCAGCTCCGTCTATGTTGGAGTCATAGACTGTGTATAGAAATGGATGAAAATGGGGTTCAAAAAAATTAGACTATGGTGAAATTGCAGAAAAGTGTAATATTAGATGCTGGCTCTGGCTGCAGTCAACTTCAATTCAAAAATGGCTATTTTCAGTCATGAAATAATTAATACATTTTTCTTCCACCAGTCATTCTGATGTCATTATCTAAAGTCAGCTCTTCTTGTCAGTGATGTGGTGGTCTATCAGAAAATTATTTCATCATTAAATAGATATTAGACTTCCAAGAGAGGAAGATTTAGGGGCGTGGTTAGTTTGACTGACAGTCTCCAATGAGACCAGTGCTGAAACTGGATCTCATACACATTGGGTAGCGTCTTTGGGGTCAAGGGTCAGACTCTCCTCCTTTCTCTTCCTATCCAAATATGGTCACTTCTGGCTCCAAACGACCAACATGTCAACGTTCAAATGCCGTCAAAATCTCGTGGTTTCAAAACTCACATTTTGTGATGTCACAGTAGCTTCGATCGTTCTATATACAGTCTATGGTTAGAGTATTAGGGGTATAGTATAGGGTGTGTTTAGGGTGTATCATACATGTTGTATATGACATTACACTGATCATGAATACAGCCAAGGAGTATTTTCAGTTGTTTTCCTTATTGGTTGTTCTGTCAATTTATTTAACAGAGACTCTCTAAACTTCTCTAAGCAGTAATGTGGCAGTAACAGTACATACCTGACTGATTCTGTCAACATGACGTTCAACCAAATAAATGTTAAACACAGGGTTGTTTCTGTCTCCCTGTCTCTGTTTTCTTGGTGTTCTGGTTCTGGTTTGGTTAACTCAGTTTGTTTCTAAAATGCTGCTAATCTAATTACAAAAGTAATAATAACAGAACACGCCTCATGAACTTGTTCTCGGTAAGTCAGACATTACTCATGTACTGCAGGTTTACAGCACTTTTATTAAAAACAACACACCAATAAATTCAGAAATCAATATTTTTCTCTTACTTCTCAGCACTCAAACTGATTGAGATAAAAACCTTCAGCATCTAGATAAACAACATTACATATAAAGCAAGCAAGATGACATCTAACCTAAGTCAGTAGCACTGGCAGCCACCACTGATCTTTCACTAATATAAGAGTGCATCCTCCATTTTATCTCCCACAGCCAAACACAGCAGTTTACAGTCAACACTCCTCCAGACAAAATCCCCCTGAGACCACACATATAAATCCCACTTCCCCTTCCTTCTTCTGGGGTGAGTCTTTGGAGCAACTAATCATATTTATTGATACTCCCAGAGCTTCCCTCTTCTATCACAACTGGATGATTTCCTCCCACTTCTCCCATCACAGCAATAACTTCCCTTCATTTCTCTTTCTTTCTACCTACATATTGGATGCAGCCTGTAGCTTTGTCAGCGATGTCAAAGAGCGAGGGCCAAAGGGTCGGCAAGGTGAAGCCCGAGGGTTAATGGTTAACCTGATAATTGGGGTCAGCGGGGAGAGGGCGAGCTTCATAAATATAGCACAAGCCTTGGCGGTAAAGGAATGAGAAGAGAACAGTGGACAAAAGGATGTCACTAATGCAATAAAAATGAAACAAAAAAGAGGAAATACCTGAAAGTCAGTGATGTATTACCAACTGAAAAAGAAAAAGTGGAGTCACAGGAAAGAGGTAAATGAAAGAAAGATGTGGATGAGGTTCAAAATGAGAGAAAGTACAAAACAAGGTGGAGGCAGGAGAAAGAAAAGGAACAAGAAGGAGCGAGTGAAAGATATGAGGAAGTAAAAGCAAACTAAAACTAAATAAAGGATTCCCTGAAGTTATCAGGAACCTGACTGGTAATAACCTCTGGCCCAACATTCCTACACTTTGACACTTTGAACAACTATCTCAGTGTGTATCACAACTCCGTCAGATGTCATTAAATCGAGGTAGTGTAATAAAAAGCCATAAAAGTTCAATGAGGCCGTTGGCAAGTTGGTTTTACAGCCCATAATTTTGATAATTTCTCAAGAATGTAGAATCAGAAAAACATGTTACTCATCGACACAATGACTCAACTGAAATGCGCGGATGCAGACGGAGGTTTTTGGTGCAGCACTTTCTTACAGCAGAAACAGAGCTGCTGTGCTTTGGCAGCACCACGCCCCATCCATAAAAGGCCAAAAATAAATGACAGTTTATTGTGAGATGAATAATAAAACCGCAGACTCAATATATTTTGATCTATATTAGAGACAATAAAATAAATTAAAATGTTACAAATCCATATTCATTGTATTGTGAAAACCCTGCACCACCTTAGTGTCACACAGCTCTCAGTAAAAAGGATTTTCTAGCTGTAGACAACCTGGATTAAAGCAGTAACAATAGATTGTTTTGGGCCTCGGGGAAACACAACAACCTGTGAACCACGCGTTCACTTATTATCACCTTATAAAGTTGATATGGTGAAAGTGGTACTAAACAGTTGCCTTGAGCTTTACACATCCAGCAGACATGAAGCAACATGTGGCCACCTGTACAGTAAATACAACATCCAGTGTTATTTTTATGTCTGTTCTGGGTCTCCCACTCTTTGGGGAAGTATATGGAGGAATTTCTTTTTGAATGCCTATGTTAATTGCCATCATAGACTGTATCCAGTATGGACCAAGCTAACATCATGTCACCACCATCACATTTAGAAGCCGGGAAGTTTAGTAGTTGAACATCACTATGTTGTTGTTTTTGGAACCAGAAGTGACCATATATAGATATAAAAGGAGGAGTGAGGAGGCAGGTCTGTCCTGTGAAACTGAACGTCCAATGTCTAAGAGACTGGAGTTCTGTGTATCAAACTAACCACGCCCCTACATCTTCCTCTGCTTGAAGTCTAATATCTAGTTAATGATGAAAGTACAATAAAAGACGTAGGATGTGGATCTTTCTTCTTTGTAGTAAGTTACATGTGGTATGATCCATTGAAACAGTATAGTTTACCCATATTCAATCCAGTGCCATGCTGACTTTATATCAGTCTGATGCTGAGGAATAATAGTGTACAACAACAGCAGTATCAATAGCCATGTGAGCCATGTGGCTTAACTTGTAAGGTGGGTGAGGGTCTGGTGACTCCTTCACTTCAATAACATTGGCCTTATAAGCTAAAGGTGCAACCACATGATAAAGGGAATGCCAAAGGGCAGTGAACTATAGGTGTGGGGAATTTCCTAAGCCCCAAAATCCTGAAGAAGTCAATGCAAAGGTTCACTGTTGTACATCACTGTACATTACTTCTTCTAAAGAGAAAGAAAGAAAGAAAGAAAGAAAGAAAGAAAGAAAGAAAGAAATAGTGATTAAATTATTCAGCAAGTCCTTAATTTATTCTGGGTATATTAAATCAAACCATTTCAGTAACTGAACAGTTTAATGTATCAGCAGTGTGTGGTCCCCCAACACTAACCACCACAACTAAGAAGGCCTTTAGCAGAATATTAGCAGAGTTTCCCATACAATGTTAATATTTGAAAAGCTCGCCTAAGACCTGTCATACTGAATTAATGCCATGAGTTCATGTCGGATGGAGTGAGGCACAATCTCATGGTCCGCCTGACCTAAGTGAATGAAACATGGTTCACAATAAATATTTCTAGAGAAAAACAAATTAAATATACTGTATCACATTCATTTTCATAGAGTTTCGATTCAGTAAATGACATAATTAAATACTTTTAAGTTTGACATGATGACAACTGACAACTTGGGAAAGCCAGTAACATGTGTTGCCTCTTTTTTTAAATATACATTATATATTAAAGTGACTTTTGACAGAAAGAGTGAGACATCATGTGAGATTTAAACTTTTATTAAACACCAAAAAAATCTCAATATAAATGGCAACAACCATGTTTTCTTTCTAGTTTTTTTGAGGATGAAAATCTTGAGCAATAAAGCTAAAGTAAAGAGATTTAATCCCATTTGCCTTCCAAACTTGCAGCAAACTCCAAAAAGTAAAGACCTCCTTGTGATTTCATCACTTCCATGCCAAAAAAAAAAAACATGGGAGGTTTGTTTCTGCCAAAATCTCCATGTCGAAGTTAAAAAAGGCAGCAGGCCAAAAGTAACATATTAGCTCACTGAAGTGTGAGGTGCTTAATGTGGCCGGACAACTCTCTCACTTTACCAGCAGAGCAACATTTTAAACTCACCAGATATAGTTTCATTTCAATATTATCTAACGGTTATTGAAAAATTGTTCCAGTAGCCGGTGTTGGTGCGGCATACCAGGAATATCTGGAATGGTATTCTGTTGCTGGGCTACAACGAAGGCCTGAAGCCTGCACCACAGATAGAGTGATACTTCCTCAGGGTATCTCTTGCTGTTAATTTCCACTTTGAAACAAGGAACCACTTACAGCCAAAAGTATTTTAGTGTAAGTATAGGATAAGCCCTCCTGGTATGCAACTCTAGCTCGTAGCTCCCTCCGTTCTCTCTGAAGGCAGGAAGGTGAATTCCTTTGTGTATTATTTCCACGTGTTAACGGCAGCGGGCAGCGGATTGAGGAGGAGGAGATTCACAGAAGTGGTCGCACTTCTACACATCGCTGTAAGAAATAAAATTTAGAAATATGTTTCAAACACACACCTCACATTTTATTCCTGTCGTCCTCCGTTCCTGTCGGGATGTTTTCCTTTGTGCAGCCGCTAACACCTCTGTTGTGCGCGTAATAATACTTATAATTGTAACATTAAACCGAGTATCGCTTCATTTTCCACTGCAGTATTGTGTGGGGACTCCTCCCAACTTGTCTAGACTGCCAAGTATGCAGGTGTAAATCAATACACCCCCTCTACCAACACAACTACCACACACACAAAGTTCACATTTAAACTTCACTGGAATCTGAAGTGTATTTACCAGCAGGCTTTCAACAAGCTTTACAACTAAAGAACAAACAAAAACAAATAAACAAATAGATAACAAGAGAACGATGTACGAGCACAGCCTCATAAAAACCAGGTGATTGTGATAGTGGAGGGTTCAGGGTCAGGGTAGGGGTTAGGTTATTATAAACTCAAGTGAAGGATCTTGAGTCTGTGCTTGAAAACAGACTCTTTCACATTCCCTGATGTGGCTTGGCACGCTGTTAAAAGAAGAGGAGCTCAGAAGGAGAAGGGCCTGGCACTCAGTTAGGCAGAAGGGCCTCTCACTGAAGGAGAAGAGACTGACTTTAAGAAAATAAGTGGTGTTAAAATCCAGCAGCTGCCTCTTAAAAACTCTGTATAAACTGTGTTGCACCTTTGTCGTTGAGTCATCAGTGACAAAACCCATTTGTAAAGACTGATAAAAGACAGGTGAACAATAGCCTCTACAAAAAAAGGTAACCTCAAATAAAGGATAAACTATAAAATAAAAAAAACAAATAATACTGGTCAACAGCTTGCATGCATATTTCAGGTTGATACTATAATTACAGGAAGAGAGGTTTTTGCAATTTATGCATGGAAGGTTCTTCACTACGCTGTGGAAATGAAAGAGCTTTGTGATTGGAGAAGTCACTTTCTGATTTCCCACAACAACCTTTGAGTGTAAACACGAAGGCCTCAATTTTTAATGCCTCTAATCCAAGCAAGGTATCACAGCTAAGCACATGGATACCTGATCATTCACACACACACACACACACACACACACACACATTGGCGCTGTGGGGACCAACAAGCCTCTCTGAGTCTACTGACAGGCAAACAGTCGAGAGTTTGGATTTTCTCAAAGACGTCAACAAAATAATTCAAATTGAAAGACGTCAAAACTGATTTGACTTTTTATTGGATTTTGGAAACTCTTATAAACTGTGTTCCCTGTGTGCTTGTAGTTTTTCATCTATCTGAAATAAATTTCTGTAATTGATATTACTTAGTTTTGTTGCGCCACACTTGCCTTTTGTAAGTTTTCCAATGTAATTGCAAACTGGTGAGTCAGTGAGTCAGAAAGGAGAGGGATACGCAGCACGCAGCTGATAAAGCGCCAAGTTAAAATGGCACAAAAATGAAAAGCTGCTGTCCAAAGATCTGCCTTTTGTGAAGGAACAGGCTTATAAAGTGTAGAAAAGAAAGACTTTGGATGGATATATTGCGACTGAACTGAATAATGATTTCTTGAATATTTCTTTGAAAAAGCAATGCAATGCAAGATCTCTGATAAATGTGTTGAGTCTTGTGTGAGACACCAGTTTATTCACATCTATAATATCCACCTTCATATCATGAACTAGCTGTGGAATTATTAAACCGAACTGAAACTGTGTGTGAGAGATGTGTTGTACGTGTTTCCATATAGGCCCTGCCAAATGAGGCATATGTATGTATGTATGTATGTATATGTCCGTATGTGTGAAATTTAATTAAAGTTTTTAACAGAGCAACAGATCACGTCATGAGTAATACACATGAAACTAACTGTAAATATGTACTAATGGGATGATTGTGAGCCTGGACATGTTCAAACAAGTCTGTGTCTCTCCCTGGGAAACATGCAGAATAATTAGCAGTGGTACTATAGATATGTGGTGCTATACATGGAGAATGAATGCCAATGAATGCCGTTCTCTATAATGTCTTCCTCTATGAAAGGGACAAATCGTGGCGGGAAAGAAGTAGTTACAGTGCCGCGGCACAGCCAGAGATTATCTAGCGTGATAAAAAGCAGCAACTCTCACAGGCAGCTTAACAGGGTGCAAATAGGCTCTTGAAAGAGCTCCTTCAGACCCAAACACAGACATAAGCTTCTATTCAAAAGCTTAATATCCAATTCAATTGCATTTCATCTGTGGTTTGAGTCAGCTCAATACATTCTGCTGCTAATCTAATACTACTCCATTCTTGTCCATTCAAGTTCAAAAGAAATTTCAAGCCTGGTGTCGTCAACACCAGAGTCTGACAATCAAGCACAATATAACAGGGCTGGAGTTAGTCCTCACACTGCTTCTTTTTTTAAATCTGTCGAGCAGTGGTCCCCAACCACCGGGCTGGGGACCGGTACCGGTCCGTGAGGCATTTGTTACCGGGCCGCACAGAAAGAATTAATAATTTATTTAATTTCCGTTATATTATGTCTGAAAGACGTTTTATTTTGGAAAACAACCGGCTTCTCTCCGACCTAACCTTCGTCTGTGCCTCTTAACATGTCAATACGCTTGTCTTGGTCACATGATCAGATATAAGTTTGTAAACTAGCAAAAACAAGTAAAAAACAAACGTCTTTGACCAGCTTCTTTGCAAAGGGGAAATAACCTTTTTTTATGCCGATGGTTTTATTTGGTTAATTGGTTAATGGATGGTTAATTTTTGCAGTGTTTATCTCCCACATCTTGAAGGCCGGTCCGTGAAATTAATACCTACATTAAACCGGTCCGTGGTGCAAAAAAGGTTGGAGACCCCTGCTGTAGAGGACATTTGTCCGTAGGTGTCCTTCCAAATCTGATCATAAAATGCAAAATCACACCTTCACACTCATGATCCACACACGCACGGTTGTGGGTTTTTTTATCTATCCTCGGGAGTGTGTGGGTGTGTAGAGGTCATGACTGACTGATATCTCCCTCACTGTGCTGTTGATTGTGGTGCACCTGTTTGGCAGGACAGTTTGTCACTGCGTGGATTTTCATGACCTTAGGGTGGCTAAAGCTCGAGAATCACAGGGCTGCTATCTCCACTACCTGCCAGCATTTGATTATCAGTTTCCAGGGTTTTCGCTACACCTGCCACCTGATATGTCACCTCAGTCCTCTTCAGCAGCAGATTCCCCTCTATACAGTGCCATGTAACAAGAGTTCAGTTCAGCCTGTAACTCAACATGTAGAATTGTCCAGAAAACATCAGGTCCATTTATGCTACTTTTCATCCAAAATCACTCATGCAGTACAGGGTCACGGGGGGGAGGAGTGGGTATCAACTTTAAACTGTTGTAATATTAGATGACAGACAAGGGATTTGTCTGTATTTGTTTATCAATGGACAAACTTTCCAAACTCACAGCACACTGGAGGATTATAACAACCACAGGGGACATAATCAACAATGCATTTCAATTATATGCTATGTAATTTCACAATGCGTGTTTTGATCAATATGAAAGTGAGAAGAAGGTTACATGGGGACATGTCCATGCAAATGTTTCAAGTTTAACCACAGTCTGCCCCATTATAAAATTACACCAAATGTGAAAACAAAAAAAGCGACTCTTTTTCCACCCACTACCTGGCATCCATTTATGAGCGAAAATAACAGGGCTTAGTGGAAAACAACAGTGTCTGACAGAGAAAATGACTCATCTCTCGCTTTCTGCTTTCCTCTTTTCTAGTTACCAGCTCCAGCACATCCTGTACATAAAAACATAGCTGAACTTGAACGGGAACATGGACACCAACACTCCATACAATGTGATCACTGAGCTTAGAAATAAGCAAGCAGAAATAACAAAACATCCAATAATCTTGATCACTATTACCAGTTCTGTGATAACATGAATTAATGTCAGCACAAAAAAAGCACAAAGCAGACATACCAGAGTTAGTTCATCTTCCAAAAAAGACAAGCATTTGGGTGGATTTTTGTGAATACTTGAACCCTACCACCTACAGATTAACAATAATGAAGCTGAGCACCAAACTCAACAACAGACACCTGCAGTCCGACACACACAGCTGCACTTTCACACTACAAACATTCAACCAGCTCTGGTGGAGCAAAGATATAAGTCAGTCTACATGGTCTGTTTAATTTTAAAGTACCAAAATAATTTTAAAAATATCAGTACCATCATCAAACACAATCAGCTCACCTGTCAGTTATGTTTATTGTGCAGCTCAGAGGGCAAAGGACGGGAATCAACAGTTTGGCAAACAGTGAACTGGAGCAAGGGCCAAACTGTTGTGAAAAAAAACCTCTAAATCAAGAAAGAATACTGAATCCACTTCATCACAGAATAACTCTGAGAAGACCTTTAACAATCAAGATGCAAGAGAGTCACACAGAGACTGAGAAATATAAGTGTGTGTCACAACTCTGCAAGTGTGTGTGCAAACCACACTTGCAAGATGTTTGTTTATCCTGATACACCACTTAGATTAGAGGAGTTCCAGATTGCAAACAGCAGGACATCACTCAATAAGTAAGTGTGTGTGTGTGTGTGTGTGTGTGTGTGTTTACAAGCACATGCACTGTATGTGTGAAAGGCCCCTGCAGAGAAAGCTGCTCAGCAACATGACTCCAGCCTCGACTGGTTTGATAACTAACTTGATGACTTTGTCCATGTCAGCAGCCTGTTGCCCAACTAGTGTGCAGCTTTTCCATTTGAAAAAACAGAGCAAGAACAGGGTTTAAAAAGACAATAAAGTAGGTATCGACCAAATATTGGTGCCAATTTTTGCCATTTCAACACTTACTTTATTTATCCAACAGCTGATAAGAGATCAGTTTAATTCATTTTGGCTCAGATGCAGCCACTTCTCTGTCTGCAGCCACTGCATAGTCTCCAGCACTGTTCCACCCATAGCACCATCTAACTGGTGACACAGCAAGGGTAACAGCCAATCAGCAGTGAAGGCTGGATATGCATGGTGCTCGCACACATACACACAGACAGGAGAGCAAGGAGGTAAATGTTTGGAAGGTAAGTGAAGGCAGCAGACTTTCCCCAAGTTGTAATAAAAACATCCCAGTCCTCTACAACTCACAAGTAATGTTAGTGTGAGAACCAATAACATCATGTAAACATAAGTGGCTGCTCAGCTCGTAGTCCGTCCAGACCTGTCTGGTAATCACTGGAAACAAGGTTGCTGATACTATCAAAATTTGGCGCAAATATTGTCACTTCTACTGTAAATGAATATCGGCCTTAAATCTCAGTTATCGGCCTCCTTGACTACTAATAATCAGTATCGGCCCTGAAAAAACCACGTCAGTCGATCTCTACAATAAGGCAATGATGATACAAGAAGGAAACACACAACTCACAAAAGAAGTTGTGTGCTTGAAAGAAAACCCTTTTATCTGAGACACTTATGAAACGCTGCTGGCTTTATCCATCTAAGTGACAGTCTTTTGTCTTTCAGTGACTTTTACATGAACCTTGCATACACCTTTATTAACAGTGGTTTATGTTTTCTCACAAGCTGTGCTTTAAGACTTAATGACTGCCATGAGCTTGGGGGACTTTCACAGCGTCTAACAGTGAAACTACTTCTGCATGGGACCAAACTGAAATGATTGGAATAGACTGGAAGTTTACACAAGGAGTCTTTTAATCTCTTCTGCTTTGAAAATGTTTATTTATGACTCATCAGGTATGAGAAGAATCTAATAAACTACTTAAAACTGACTCATTCAAGGTTTTCATTCAGCTTATGAGACTCGCATGTGTTTGCGTCAAGTTTCACCTTGTGCTGCTGCAGCCTTTAAATCATCATTCGACAGCTGTCCATTCAGACTCATGCTGCATTTCAAGGGACAGGAAATTAATACAAGGTTCAGTCAGCTACGGTCGCCATCATCTTAATGTCACAGATATCAGGGGCATATTCAGATATCAAACCAGCATAAAGTAGTAGTGAAAGTGAACACATTAACCTGCAAGTCTGGACTCATGCAAACAGTGTGCTTGCACACACACACACACACACACACACACCAGGCTTGCATGGAAAGTGAAATGTTCACATTTTTATCCTGCCTCATCATATCTATGAAGACACTTGTTTTAAATCCCGCTTCACTGTAACTCTTATTTATTTTGATCTTCAAATGTCAAAAGAAAAAGCCACTTCTTTCTCCAACAGAAAACTCTGCTTTCAACAGCTGTCACTGAGGGTATCTGCCACTGCGTTTATGGATGATTTTTCCTTTCTGTTGAACTCGAAAGCTGACGGAGGAGAGCAAAAACAAGAGAAGAGAAAAACAAATCACAGCGTTGCAGAGAGTGACACACACACTCAGTCACACAGGAGCCTCGCCATGTAAAATGTTCACTATTAGACAACGTAATCCAAAGTACAAGCAGCTGTCAGAACAGGATTTGTGAATCAAGGAGCTGGTGAAACAGTGAAGTACACGTCTGTCAAACATGGTGACTGTTTTTCAAACAGGCGGTCTGAAACACCACATGTGAAAGCAGAATGAGACTGTGAGTGACGGCTTCAACTCTGCGGTGACCGGCACCACTGTAAACAAGTGGGATGAGGGAGGGACCGGGGCAGAGCCGAGGCAGAGTGTGCAGACGTTTTAGTCCTGCTTTCAGTTGTTTGTTGTTTTTTTTTTTTTTTTTCCACATGTGACTGAATTAATGAATTTATGTGCGTGTGCATTTATCAAAGAAGCTGCACGTTCTGTGTTTCCCAGCAAGCCACAAGGTCGTCGACAAATCATTACATGCCTACAGCACAGCAGCATATGGAGAGCAGAGAGCAAAGTAGACGTGGAAGTGAAGCAGTACAAATCATTCCCACTGTTTAGTCTTGTTGTGGCTGTTGTTTGTTGCTCGGTTTTTCCCTCTCTGGGTAAACAACCGTATGTCCTCGGAAAATAAAAACCACTTTCCCGTGGTTTTAGTGGATGCGTAAACAAACATTTTTACAAATGCACTAACCCATACACACACCCACACACAGAATGATATTACCCAGAATTAAGTTATATATTGTCTTTTTCAGATAAAACATCACTCCAGCTAAATTCTATCAGCTGATGCAGATTTACCGTCATGTAAGGAAAATACATCCCACAGAATACAAGCCAGCATTTCAAATATTCCAAACATGTGACACATAAAATAATGATCAGTCCCGTGGGAAAAATATGTTTATCAGGACAAAAATAGCATCAGACGTTTCAGATTAGGTACCAAAAATGAGGAAAAGTGACAGATGGAACTTCTCTTATTTCAACTTCTAACATGGAAGTTCTGCTTTTTATGCGATTGAAGTGTGAGGCGTCATTGTGCCAAGATCTAAAAAGCTCTTTAAGGCCTTCACAAAGCAAAGGTTGTGAATGTTAAAGAGTCTGGAATAATTCCACTGTGGGTAACTCTGCAAAACTGCAGTTTGTAGATTTAAAAAACACGAGGACTTTCTGAACAAACAAACTAAAGAGAGTAAACTAAAAACAAGGAAAGAAAAATAATTGCTAAACAGATTTTTATGAACTGTAACAAAGGTATGGACTGAGGGCATTTCACAGTGTAAAAATAAAACTTGACACTGTTCTGTGATTGGTACACAACAGAATTTCAATATATTTTTTTTTGTCTCTCATATATTAAATTGCTTATTAAAGTAAGGTGTATTCACTGAAACTGTATTTATCTGACTCACTTACACTTAGAGAGCAAATAGGATGCAGTCTTGTGAAGTATATTCAACAAAATCCCAGAACATAAACACAACTCATTCAGGTTTAGGTCTCAGTAAATTCAAATGAGTTTAATTTGAGTTGCCCAGTGTGTAGTAATCAGCAGTTTTATAGTCATTATCAAATATATTTAAACTACTTTTTGTGTTTTATTGTTCTCAGCTGATCTTTAATGAAAACACTGCTGCAGTGTGAAACACTTTGGGAATAATGGCAGGTTTTGTTAATGTGTATCACTGCCTTGAGTCCTGACATTAATGACTCACACTACTGATGGATATCAACAGTGGCCTGGAGTCTGGATAGATGAATGCAAACAAGAATGAGTAATGTACAACAGAACATAATTGGGATCACCATGACAGTCATATATATTACAAATGATACAAATGTTCTCCTGCTAGGCTACATCATCGCTAAATGAGTGGCCATTTTCATTTAACACCATGTAATCAGTGTAAATATTAACAACTGCCATCAGGAGAGCTCACATTGATCGATCACACTGATCGATCACACAGCAAAACCCTGCTTTCAAGACTTATAACCTGAGGGTGTTCAGCTCACACTCAGCTGAGAACCACAAGAAACTCTTTTAAACCAGTACAAATAAACAAGTCCATTCATCACCTCAAAATAATGTACAAATAACATCAGCTGCAATATTCAGAGCAACAGTTCTTGAAATTAAATGTGTTTCATTTCTGACTAGTTTCATTTCTTAAATAGAAAAGCACTCAGAGAGCACAAACCTCTACAAAGGCATAATAGGCATAGACTTGAAACATTTTCTGTTGGGGTTTTTTTCTTGGTAAAAATGTATTCAGTTGTTCCTCAGCTAATGCTTTGTGTATTAAAAAATCATAACGATCTCTTCATGTTTCCCTGCAATGCTGTTAACAAACAAACATACACAGCATACTAACAGCAGCATGACCTTCATATCATTACAGCTACAGTGAGCATATATAATTTACAACATTGTTGATGTAAACAGATGACTAACATCTCCTGTCACACTGTTAATTTCAAGGACCTCACAATAGCTACACATACAGTAAGTGAAAAATATATTTAATTCATCTGCACTCAGTAATCATGACGACGTTACCATAAGACACAGTTGAATCTCTGTTTTGTCGTTTTGTACACAGTGAAATCCAGGGTCGCAGCATTGGCAGTTTGTCTCAAAATGACCAGAGTAACAAAGTATTTTTGCTGGAAACTCAGAATCAGATTAAATGTCTGATTTGCTACATTTAGGTGTTACAGCAGTAATGTGATCAGCTGTAGACGCATTACTGAGCTCTCACCGTACAAAAGTGCAACATCTGCAGAGCAACAACATCAGCAAGGATGATGACAGCGTGACAGAAAATCAATGCTGCTTTACGTTACAATATAGTCCGTCATACTCATGTACTTTGCAGCATGATGATGATGATGATGATGCAGTTAGCTACTGTCGCTTCAGTCTACAGTATGGAGTGAAACAGCAGTATCAGTCCCTTTGTTTGATGGCATATGCACTGTCACAAACCTTGTTTCCATTGTTTGCCTCACTCTGGTACAAATAATTTCCTTTCCTGACTAAGGTGAATTAAAATACCTCACCTCCCTGCTGGCCCTGGCTCCCAGCCAAGCTGAGGGGCCTCTCAGGCTGGATGATGGGGGCTGAAAGCCTCTACCTAACCCTGACTGAGTATCACTCAGTTACCTTCTAAGGATCTTTGTGTAATGTCTGGGGGTATTAGAAAGTAATATGGCCGTGGAAATATTGTCAAACCTCCCACGACTCTGTTTTCATGCTTCCTGTGACTGTAGCGTTTGTTGTTAAAGGGTTGAAAACTTTTTTAAAAGTAACAGTGTAAAGTAGTCCGTATAATACAACCTCTCAGAAATGCGTTAATCCTTCCAGGTGATGCTCTGCCAGGCATCTCTACTCCCCACTTGCTTTAGGACTTTTTGTCTTCATTTTGTTTCCAGCCAGTGAAAAACAGCCAGACTGAGGTCAGGTAGCCACGACAGAAAGAAAACACACTGGTTGTTTTTTTCGCTGCCTGTTGAATATCTTTGTCGGGCTGCACTCTCATAAAATTCAGAACTATGCATAATTAAAGGACTGCCGGTCCCTACATCGTTCACCCAATATGGATGTGAAAAGCCCCAAATGCTGTTTAGTCATTGTATTTCTTCAATGGAAATGTGCTGCAGCAAAAAGCCAGGACAATGAAACATGTCATTGTCAGTGTGTGTGTGTGTGTGTGTGTGTGTGTGTGTGTCTGTGTTAAATAGTTGACACACAACGACAATGTTCGGGTCGCGTTGCCCGCAACAAATTGATTTACATTGTTGCTGTTGTACCGTTGCAAATTCATGCTGCTGCTTTAGACTCAACAGGATGTTTCACAGGGTAACAACACTGTCTCCTCACACTGGACCTGATGACCAGTCAATTTTTCCTTCCACATAATTGTGACGCCCACAGTCTTTTCAACAATGTCCAGTCTTTGTCATCATTCTCACCAGTTCAACCCACTGGCAGAAATCTGTGGAATTGTTTTGGTAGATTTTGTTGTTGTTGTTGTTGTTTACACCACAATAACATACGACCTTCAGCTTTAACAGTGACATGAATTAAAAATGAAAGGTTGGGCTTTTTGAGCTCTTGAAGGAGTTGTGGCTCTCAGCAGATCACTACCTTGTTTTTGGGGCCTGTCTAAAAAGGAGCATCAGATTCATACACCTAAGATTCAGAATAAAAAGTACATTTAATAGGAAAAAAATCAACTTCAGTCTTCTGAATTCAACATCTGGCATCATAAAAAAAAAAAAAGAAAAGTAATTAAAAAATGATGATGCCATTTATGAAATCTTTGCGGAAATACGGTAATTCTGAGGACAACTGGTAGAGGTGAAAAATGTATATTTCCTTCTATCATCTTTTCATCAGAACACAAATGCCAAACAAACTGTGCCACTGTTTTAGATATCAGTGTGTGTCACCATATCAGATGTGTTGTGTATAGCTGAGGTTATCTGTTTTACTGCTCCTCATTAGAGCGAGGCATGTGATATTTAACCCTGAAGCTATGATGCATTACAAAACGCTGTGATCAACAGCAAGGTAACCACATGAAGTGGCTACGAGAGACAATGTCCACTGAGCAGAGCTAAAAAACAAAAGGAACCATCTAGTGTAGTAAATGCCACAAGCTGACCAAAAGCACATAATAATGGCTGTGTGAAAACACACCAAAACACACTCAGGAAGTGATTCTGTGAAACAGACTGAGAGGAAAATATGAGATGGAGGAAAATAGTGATAGAGGGAAGTGGCAGGAGGTGATTGGAGGAGAACCAGAGAGTGAAACTGTAGATAGTGTGAAGAAACTGTGTGGTTACTGTGAAACAGCTGTGTCAGCTTTCAGCATACACACTGGACACCTCACTCACTCACACACACACACACACACAGAGCATGGGTAAAATCAAACACGTATGCATTCCCTGTGACACACAAGTTATGAATACAGAATGACTGGCACAAACACACACACACACACTGTGTAAGTGGCATCTTGCACACAGTCACCAATATTGACATGAGTGTCATTCACGTTGATCTGATTCCATCTGACGACTGCAGCTTTGTTTTGACAGCACCACAGCTATATCAAACACACACAGACACACACGAAACATCACACCAAGTGATGGAGAGACTGCACTGTATATTCATTCAGTCATATTCAGACTAAATACTCTCCTTGGGTAACACCACATCTCTTTAAAAAAAAACACAACAACAAAAAAAAAAAAAAACAACATATGTTCAGTACGGACGGACAAACAAATAAACTCAGCCAAAAATCTAACCTTCTTGTAGGGCTGGGCGATATGGCAAAACAAAAAAAATCTCAGATTTTTTCACTTCAAATCCGATTTACGATTTAAATCAATTTTTTTCCCCTTCCTACTTAAAGTGAATTTGCAGAAATTGTTCAAAACACTATTTTGATTCCCTTAACCCTTTCAGCAGTGAATATTGTTTTAAATAAGTGCGTACAGTGCTGACTATTCATCAGAATTTACTTCAATGATTGTATATCGATATTCAAAAAGCCATATTTTCAATAATAATAAAGACAACTCCATGAAATCTTCAGTATTCATTAATCACAAGCAAATACTCAAAGTGGAAATAGACATTTCTTGATAGCCTAAATCTCGAGAAAAGTATCATGAGCATCATGAACAACTATGTCAAATAATATTTACATGAGAAGTTCCCAGTCAGACATCATCTGACACCTGAAAGCTTCCAGCTACAAACTAATGATTACAAGTGTCAAAACACAAAGAATATACAGAGTTTAGTATTTCATTTAAAGAGAGAATATTGAAACATCACAACCAACATTAGACTCGAACTCACAACTCCATGATTTTGAAACCATTGCTATACTAACTGAGCTAACCAGGCTGATATGATGTCACACCCTTATGCCAAAAGTAACGAAACGTCACGAGCAACAATATCGCGCCAAAGTCTCGTGGAACCTGTTTTCATTAAATTTGCATGAATAAATAAACACAAGCACGTGGATGTCTGTCGGTGACGCGTCCATACACAATGCTACGCAATTAGAGGCTAGTTAGCTGCGCTGTGTAAACAACATTAAACTTCTGTATTCGCCGCACAATCAACAGCATCAAATAGTACTGCATGAGGTTTTTTTTTCCTAAACATTTTTAGCAGGAAAGATGTCTACTGCCACGGTCCTGTTCATTTCATAGGGAGCAGCTCCTCTCCCACTCGGCAGCCTCTGTTTAAGGTGCTGCGGTAAGTTGGTAGCACTGCTAGCTTGGTAGCAGCAGCTTGATTGTTCTGTGTCTGACGCCACAAACCCAAAACAAATAACCAAAGACACATTTCCTTTCTTGGGAACAAATTCTTCCCTGTTCGCTGCATGTTGTTTGCATTGCATCTACAAATTTGAATAAATCGTTAAAATCGATTTATCGCCCAGCCTATCGAACCTAAAAAAAAAAAAAAAAGGCCCACGGTGCAGCTGTCTGGTTTAGTATTCATGTTGTGAAATCTGTCAATGGCCAAAAATACTTAAGACGTACGTTAAAAGTTGACAGCCGACACCTCCTCTGATCTCTGTACATTCAGCTTTCACCATCAGGTTATAATAAAAATGGAGACTCTCCTCACATCATGTGCTGGACTCCAGGAGGACATCAGCTTTATACAGTGTGGGGAGGGGGGAAAAAAAAGCCATCAAGTTTGCATTAACCTCATGGCCTCTCTGTTTGCACTGGGGTGAGATGGAGAAGACAGAAAGGGAGACAAAGATCAGACCTAAACCACTCTAAAGACGATCCAAGAGCCATTAGTAAGATTATTGTCGTTATAATATAATTAACAAGAAACATGGCGGCTAATTGGTCTCCACAGCACGCCATCTCTGGACTGTGTGTGTGTGCATGAATTATTATGGATTTATAAATACAGCATAATTTGTTGGTCACAGTTTGGTTTATTAGTAGAAACAAACTCAAATTACCAATTCAACTATTAATACTGTGCTGACAGCTGTTTATGTTTTAATAGCTTTTTCCTGCCGTTTATCACACTCGTTTCTTCTAATGTCATTTCCTCACTACTCAGCAGTCATCACCCCTCAACCAGTGCAGTTACCACCAGCCTACTTTCTTTAGCAGTCATTCCCACTCAACTCACTCATCCAGCACATTTACCTCCAACCAATCATTGCTCGTGTTGCATGTGCTAAACTGTGCATAGAAAATAGATGTAGTCACCAGGTCTGAAAAGTAAAGACGACGCAGAAGTGACAAAAAGTGAATACCATCGATTCCTGCTGGCTCTAAAAAATCTGGTTCCAGTTGACTCCAATTCAAGAATTTTCTAGTTTACTCATGAAATACTCAATAGTTGTAGGTGTGAAGTGGAGTTTCCCCATCGTCAAGGTTGAGAGATGACATTACATCTAATAATGGATCAAGGACAGAGATGAAGTCTGACAAAGTTGGGGACAGTCTCCTTATACACTATGAGCTGCATATTTGAAATACTTAGAGTTATCTTTCTTCCTATGTGATTAACAGCAGAGATCCTTTTCATTTTAGCTTGCAGACTACTGTAAAACACCTAAAACATGCTCCTAATTATTCTGATAGGAATCATATCTCAGTTGTGGAGTGTGGAGTGCCCTCTCTGGATCGGGGAGGAGATCCTGCCCCAAGTGGAGGAGTTCAAGTACCTCAGGGTCTTGTTCACGAGTGAGGGAAGGATGGAGCATGAGATCGACAAGCGGATCGGTGCGGCGTCTGCAGTAATGTGGACTCTGCACAGATCCGTTGTGGTGAAGAGGGAGCTGAGCCGAAAGGCAAAGCTCTCGATTTACCGCTCGATCTTCGTTCCCACCCTCACCTATGGTCACGAGCTTTGGGTAGTGACCGAAAGAACAAGATTGCGGGTACAAGAATGAAATGAAATGAAATGAGCTTCCTCTGTAGGGTGGCTGGGCTCTCCCTCAGAGATAGGGTGAGAAGCTCAGTCATCCGGGAGGAAGTAGAGTCACTGCTCCTCCTCGTTGAGAAGAACCAGATGAGGTGACTTGGGCATCTAATTAGGATGCACCTCCCTAGTGAGGTGTTCAGGGCATATGCCACTGGTAGGAGACCCCGGGGAAGACCCAGGACACGCTGGAGGGACTATGTCTCTTTGCTGACCTGGGAACACCTCGGGATCCCCCGGGAAGAGCTGGATGAAGTGGGAGAGGGAAGTCTGAGCTTCCTGCTTGGGCTGCTGCCCCCGCGACCCGACCCTGGATAAGCGGGAGAAGATGGATGGATGGAATCATATCATCAAGAGTCAATAAAATTAATTACTAAAAAAAGTCATTCTGATGTCATTAGCTAATCATCAGCTGTTCTGATCAGTGTCCCGGTGGTTCAACTGAAAATCATGTCATCATTAAGTAGCAATGAGGCTGAAAGAGAGTTGTGTTTGTGGGTGAAACTGGTTTGATGCACACCTTGTTAGACCCTCCCCTCTTACTGTAGCTCCGCCCTCTTTTCCCAACATGTGTCTGTAAAGATTCATCCAGGTCATGGTGATTCATGTCCATTTGGCGATCACTACTGGCTCCTCAAAACCAAGATGGTGATGATGAAATACTGAAGGCTTCTAAACGCTCGTCCACAAACCAGCGGGTGGCGTCACTGTGGCTACATTAATCTTTTATCTACACTGGATGGTCCTGACCTGCTTTTGTTGGCCTGCTTCCACATGATAAAGTTGCTTTTGGATTTTTCTTCCTTTTTGGTCTATTTGCTTTTCACCTGCTGTTGGTACTGTTATTAAAATATGTGCTTTTGTTCTGGGTCCAAGTATATTAAGGTGCTTTTCAGGAGATTAATCAGAACTAATGATTGGTTAATTAAGTTATCAACTGATCACACTCTGATCACACCAAACTTAGTGCCAAGAGGGTAGCAACACTGTCGGATAATGTTCTTGGATTAATAAATGTGTTATATATATAATATATTGTTGACACTGTAGGGAAAATATAAATACATATGTATAAATGCATTTTATTTTGTTCACAGCTGTCAAAAGCTCCCTCTGTACCTCTGTCAGTCTCTTTCTTTTCTGCACCTGGAAGATGTATTTACAAATGTCAGGCGCTGCTGTAAACATGGCTTCATGGATACACTCTAAATCAGAGCTACAGCATGTTTTTTCTGTACCGCGTTTTTATTTTTATCCGGTGTCATAATGCCATTCAGAAAAGAGGCTGGGGGCATCAAACGCAGTCTTCAGTCGCAATCTTGTACAAAATGCGTTGTGATTCTTTCTCTCTTTTCAGTGTCAGTTTGTTCCTCGGCACAGAGCAAATAACTTCCCCTCCCTCTCTCATCTTCTCGGGGTCTATATGGTAATGAAGTGCAGCGGCTCCGAGGCTGTGGGAGGCTGTCAGGGCCCATGCTGTTTCTAAGCTCATTTCAATAACGTCTTGCGTTTCTCCTCGACTGCTAAATTCTTGTTTAGCGCGGCGAGTTAAAGGTGTAACATAAACGTGGCTGTCAGTGCGCGGGCTTTGCCTTTCACACGCGTCACCTTATCGCCGACAATATTTCACCGGGATCTACTTCAGCGCTCTCCAAGGCGGCAGCAGACGTGTGAGAGGCGAAGGCAACACATCCCTGGTTGTAAAGAGGGATGCCACTTTGACACTTTACTAACAGTCCTCCAGTTCAGCTGCAATCTGCTTTCAGCTGAGCACCTCAGGTACAGAGCTGCACCGAGAACCGATGGTTCGAGTTAACTAATCACGAGCCAATTATTAAAGAGGGAAACCCTGTGTTTCTGTGATTAACATGCATCCATGCAGGGACAGACACTTACAGAGGAGCAGCCACTTAAATTTAAAAAGAGCACAAACAACAAACTGCTACATTATAACAAGTTAGTCACCAATACTCACAGATCAATAAATATACAGATAAATATTGATGTGTATGGTATGTTTTCTTCTTTAAAGCAGAATCTTGCTGGGTTTTTTTTTATATCCACTTAAAACATATTTAACATCATTGAATTATATTGAAAAAACAACAATACTACTAGAAAAAAACCAAAGGACAAACATCTTTGGATACATTTAAGATGGACTGATGTAACATACATGTGTGTTTAGTATTTTAATATTCTTACTGCAATACAGTTAAAATTACAAGGACTGAAACAACGTTGCAACAACATTACAGATGTCTTAGATGTGCAAAGAAGCGTAATACTCCTGACGGCCACTAGGTGCTGGCTCCAAAAAAAAAAATTACAAATGACTTCAGTTCAAAAATCATCATTTTCAATCCTGAAATATTCAGTCAATACATTTTTTCCACAAGTCGTTCTGATGTCATTAGATAAAGTCAACTCTTCTTCTCAGAGATCTGGTCATTTATCATGAAGTAGAGGCATCAAGAGGAGGGAGATTTAGGGGTGGAGTTAGTTTGATTGACAGGTCTGTTCTCCAATAAGACCATTGCTGAAATCAGGACAGTGTCCTCAGATTCAAAGGTCACACCCACCTTCTCACTCCTCCCTTCATATCCAAATATGGTCACTTCTGGCTAAAAAACCAACAACCTCCAAACTCCTGCCTTTTAAGTCCACAAACCAACTGGTGACGTTCATCTCTTACACACAGCCCCTGTAATGACTAAACAGAAGCAATACAATTTATTCTGTTGGAAACCAGAATGTCTGTACCAGACTTTATTAAACTGCATCCAGGAGCTGTCAGGATTTTACTCTGCAATCACAAAATCACTACTCTCACTGGGCAAAGGAAGGCAAAGCAAGCAAACTTTTTGTATTAGCACATTTCAACATTCAGTCCAGTGTTGTTTGTATAAAACTGTATAATAGACTTGATGCCTAAAAATCTAATTGGACTGAGGGCTACAAGCATCTGGCACACGTGAGGTGTTGTAAGTGTGGAAGCTAATTGTTCCCCAAACCAGTTCAGTAATTTCGGAAATTACCGAAATTCGGTTACAAGTAGGAACCGTATAAAATTTAGTGAGTACCGGGTACCCATAAAAAAATTATAATTTCGGTTCCGCTTATCGGTTCCTAGATGCTCATTTTGCACAACGGCTGCAAACGGACTTTAGATATCTGCCAGGACCTGTCTGTTACGTAGCTAACACGATGCCGCATGGCAACAGGAAATGGACCGGGGGAAGTGGTCGAAAGTGCAAGAGTACGAGCAGTGAATGTGGAAAATGCAGCAGTGTGGGAAATTAATATGTTAAATATACATTTGTCTTCCTGTTTTTTGTTGTTGAAAGCGAAACAAGGAATCGTTAGGAACCAGAATCGATAAGCAGAACCGAAATGTGAATCGGATTCATAAAAATCCGAACGATACCCATCCCTAGTCGAGACAGACGCCCACCCTGAGTCTGGGGTTTCTCTGGGACCCCAGAAAATAAATCTCCATCACTAACAGGTCAAACTGTCCACATTCAGTAACATAAAAAAGTCTTGATAAAGCTCTGTAAATTGTTGTTCTACTAATGAGCTAATGTGAATCCATGTTAGCTTCATCCATCCTATAAACAGTCTATGGTCTTTTCACAGAGGCAGGTACTTGGGCACCTAAAGTCACCCCCTCTCTAATCACAAGAATACCAACAGCCACACTGAGTTAATCAGATATTAATGCCCATTGACATCTCTGCAAAAGATTTAATCCATTTCTATTTCCATAACAAGCTCAGCATGTTGTCAGAATACCATTACAATAGCAGGAATTAGTCAAGATCACTTGAATTCTTTTTGAAGTTTCACATGAACGACAGCCCCTCTCATCTCTGCCACAGCGACGGTGCCTTCTCTAAGTGAACTGAACAGTTTGGGTTAATTATGCACAGCTGCTGTGTCTTTGGATGCAGTTAAAAATGCATGAAAGCTGGAATTGAAATTTTCTCTGCGGGTTAGATGCGTATCACCTTATTATGCCCGTCTGAGCTTAAATTGGGTTGCGAGAAAATTTGTTGTGCGTTAAGTAGATTGACACCGTCTGTTAATACTGGATGAGCAACAGAATGATGACAGAGAGGATCCAAGAGCTGGAGACAGTTTGTGGAAAACAGAGCTTTTTTTTCTCAAGGTAATGAATTTTGCCACAAGACACTGAAACTCCAGACAGTTCCTATCAAAGGGATTTTTTGTTCATTTCCACTGTCGCCCAGAGAGAGACAGCCGAGGAGGAAGTGACAGAGAGAAACAAGGGAGAGGGATGCAGACAGATGCATCCAGAGACAGTAATGACCGCCGTTAACTGGGAGACAAAGTGACTGCCGAGAGGGATTTCACTGGCCTTCATTATTGCTAGAAAATAAGTTTCAGCTATTGGAGCACACTTCTAATAGTTTCCAAATTTTAATTTGCTTAGAAACCTCTGTTTGGATCACATGTGTCCTAATGACTTGGGTGCAGGTTGTCAATGAAAAAAAAACAATAAATCCGACCAGCAGTTTACTGGTCTTGTACCGTATTTTCCGCACTATAAGCTCCACCTAAAAGCCTTTCATTTTCTCAAAAACCGACAGTGCACCTTATAATCCGATCCGCATTATACCGTATTTTCCAGACTGTTGAGTGCACCTGTCTATAAGCTGCTATTGAATTTATTCAAACAGTTTCATGTGGTCCACTCTGACCGGGTCTGACGTGACGACACTAAATGTATCGGCGGCACGGAGCTTGCTAGCTTGTAAAACGCCAACAAGCTTCATGCCGCCGATCATGAGTCACACCGGTGTTTAAGTTCAAAGCATCGGAAAAAAGTAGCGGCTTATAGTCCGGAAAATATGGTATATGGATCAATATTGGTTAATTATGGCTACTGTAGTCAGGGGGTGTATATTGTGATTGCACTAACGTTTGATTTATCGTAGCGGTATCAGACTGTTTCTTTTACGTGTTTACTGAATCAGGGAAAAGTTCCCTCCACGTTTGTGATGCACTAACTAGGTGATAAAAAGTTGCACTACCTGTTGTACCTTGCTGTTGGTAAAAGATAAAACTACGTCACTGACGTTACCTCGGAGAAAAAAATAAAACAGCTGTTCATGTAGCTTTGAACTGTGACAAATGGAGTTGGAAATACATTGTTTTCAACGAAGGCGGTGCAAATACTGGTAAGAGCTACTGGTACGTACGGTACTGTATTGTGAATGTACTAGCTTGTTGTGGAGTGAACGGAGTTGTCAGAACGTTGGTTTGTTTTCTATGAATAAAGTTTGACTGACTGACTTATCTGACTGTTTTGTTGACATTCACTTTAGTGCAGCTGCATCTAGATCAGGGGTGCT
>OOFC01017451.1:9199-26061 GCA_900323345.1 Pseudochromis fuscus
CAAAAAACACCTTCGTTCAAAACTTGTCTAAAAAAAAAAAATCAGTTTTTATATTATTTATATATTTTTTTTTAATGTTGGAATTTAGTGACATTAAACTTCATTGTTGCCTTGTTGGTAAGATGAATGTTAAAAAACATGAAAATCAAGCAGTCAAAGATCAATATGTATCGAGAATCCAAAGCTCGACTGAAAGATTTGAAGTGTAAAAATTGTGTTTTTTGTTCATCTAAAATATAAAATACTAAAATAATATATATATATGTAGCCCATATACATGTATATATATATAATTTCAATATTTTTTTATCAACTTCTTCAATAATTTTTACAGTGAGTCCCTGTCTTTCTGTATAATTTGTGTATCATACACAGGTGTGGCATATGTAGGCATGTGTATAAGAAGTTGGTTGGACAATGCAGTGTGTGTGTGTGTGTGTGTGTGTGTGTGTGTTGGTGTTTCGAGTCAGAGAGCAGAGTAATCCATTCTCTTCACAGTGGTATGGAGAGACACTGTTGTCATGCCGTGTTTCACACACACACAAACACAGAGACACACTCAAATACACAAGCTGTTGTCATGCTGTGTTACATGGAGTCGTGATCACATTATCCAGCGCTGGACCCTACACACTCATTCACTTATATAGCATTCTCTGTAGATTTCCTTCACTCTCACACACACACACACACACACACACACACTCCCAAACACACAAACATGCACGCGCAGTGGTCCTGCTGACAAGCTCTTCCACGCCAGATTAATCTGGTTTACAGTCTTATCTGAGCACAGATAGCACCTCCACAGGCACACACACACACACACACACAAATATAATATCACAAACCACATTTGGACCGGGAGGAGGAATGAACTGGAGACATGCAAACACACACACACACACACATACACACACACACACACACACACACACACAGAAGAATACAATTGCCTGTTTACCTGCAGGTGGGCCGGTCAGAAGAAAACAGCCAAACAAAACAAACAATAAAAAAATAAGAGTGAATCAAAAACCGACCAACAAGCGAAAAGAGAGACAGCACTTGTCCATGTGAGGCTGTGAGCAGGTGGGGGGCAGCGGGAGAAAGTTTGGATTCGACAAACATCACATTAGTCACAGCGAGGAACCTCCACTCACTCCCCCACCCAGAAAGAAATATAACTAAAAGAATATTGAAGCAGTAATCCTCCAAACTTCTCTGTCCTTTCTGCTTCATGAAGGTCAACTTACAGTTTAAAACATTCCCGTGCGCCTTTCACTTCTTCCCACATTGTGTTTTTATTCTTTTCATGTCTCCACTGCCAGGCGCCCTGATTCACAAATGAATGTAGGAGCTGCCCTAAACTGTTGATTACCACTGGATTGTACTTACAACCATTAACACACAGGAGAAACTAACGGGAACATTTGGAAAATCTGACTTAAAAAGAGTCCAAATGTATCTTCTGTCGTACGTAAAACTTAATCTGAGTCACCTTTACTGGTGTTGTAAAAAGAAAATCAGTGAGATGTAACAGTGTAGACTGTAGCTTGATTCTTTATTAACATGTATTTACTATTAAAAAAAATTTTACTGAGATTTTACGGTGAAATCTCAGGTTCGAACGACTACAATACTTAGATCAGCTGTGAAGTATGCTAAGTACTGGAGTACTTCATCTGAAAATATTATAATAGTAACAAAAAAAGAAGAACTTCCCTTCACCCACTTCTCCTCTTCCTCCATTTTCCTTCCTTCAACTTCCACAAAGGAGACTTATTGATCTGACGTCTGCTTTCCACGCCCAAGATGAAATAATTAGTGAATGAAGAAGAGAGAAACAAGAGAGGTGGGATATGACAGAGGAGGGAGGAAACTGGAAAGAAAGAAAGAAAGAAAGAAAGAAAGAAAGAAAGAAAGAAAGAAAGAAGCTGTGGGAGCAGCGAGTAGGATTAAGATGATTTCATTAACAATCCTCTGCGACTTCTTTCCCCTTAAAGCCCAGATTACACACACACACACACACACACCCTTTGCTCAGTTCTTCATCGGTTGTGTGTGTTGCCTTCAACAACACATGGAGGAAAAACATGTGACAAAATATTTCTGAACTTACAACAATTCTAATAGAGATTAATAAAATTGTACATTCATTCTTTATTATGACTTTTTTTAACAGTATTTCTTGTGATTCTGTATTTTTTCTGTTTTACAAGATCAAAGTTGTGTGTTATTTTAACCATGATGACATTTTGTTCCCATATTTAATATTATATCATTTGTTATTTAGGGCAAACATATGTATGTAAAAAAACATATAAGATAAGGCAACATACACAGTGACTGATCCCAGCATGTAGACACACACACACACACACACACACACACACAGAGTTGTGAACATGTTTCCTCATTCCCCAACATGAGGTCGGCTGCAGCTCATATTTTCTGCTTCTTCTCCACTCCTCAGTTTCTCCATGTTGGTTTCCTCCTCCCGTGATGTTGCTTCCTGACCTCCTCCTGCAGCCGGTCACAAACATGCACGGAGAAAACACTGGGTTGTGTATTATTACCATGTCGACAGGAAACTAAACTCTACTGCTCACTCCTCACTGGAAAAACTGAATAAGTGTCAATTTCAATTTCTCACCAATTTCTCTCTGTGCTCCAGTCAGAAAGGAGCCATTTGTGAGCAGAGCAGCGCTGAAAGAAATAAACAGGAGCAAATAAAAGAAGACACACCATCACTGTTGTCTCTTCTTCTTCTCCTCTGTTTTTAAGTTCATCATCTTGTATCTAATCAGCCTTTTATTTCTTTTCATATATTGTTCACCCTCTCCTCCCTTACACCTCCCCTCTGCTCTACCTACTGCTACCGACTGCGCTCTCACTTGTCCCTCTTTCCCTCGCTTTGTAATGGACAGCTGTCGTGTGTGTGTGTGCGTGTGTGTGTGTGTGTGTGTGTGTGTGTGTTCATGTGTGCATGAGTGCTGTCTGTCTGTACTGAATGCTGTGAGTGGCCTCTACTGGCTGACTGAAGGGAATTAAAATGATTCATAGAAACTGAACACGGGAGTGCTTAACACCCCTGCACACACACACACACACACACACACACACACACACACAGAAAAGACGCAAACATGGAAGACTAAAATTTAAAATCCAAATATCCTCTTTGCATGAGAAATAATGCTGCAGAACAGAAGTTGTTGTATAAATATCTCTATATAGATATACATATATACAGTATACTGAATGTGTGTGTGTGTGTGTGTGTGTGTGTGTGTGTGTGTGTGTGAGTGTAAGAGAGAGACAGAGAAAAGCGATGCTAGGTACAGTATACAGGGAACAGTAGGCCATAGATTTATTGCTTTCAGGGGAGCAGGAGGCTGCAGGCCTCAGGGGTCTGTCCTCACATCAATATAACAATGACACACATCGACCCAACAACGGCCCACTTGCTTCATCACTAGGACAAAGTAGCATCAATAGTTACACACAGAGTGCCAGAACACTGGTTAAGAACAAAACAGAATAGATTGGGGCGTGAAAATTGGTCGGTAACATAGAGGTAACATGTTGTGTGAACTGTAAACATAAGAAGATATTTTACATGGATAAAAATGTGTTTTGTGTAGGTGTGTATTTTGCCATATTTTAAAAATCTATATTTAATGTAACAGAAAACAACATCCAAGTTGTAGTACATCTCGGGATTTGGGAGTTTTAATAATCTTAGCTGGGACATGTATGTGTTCGACTGTGTAATGTTGTAAAGAGCTCTTAACCATGTTGTATTTCTCTCTATACATGACTGTGTGAAGCTTTTAAAGTTCATTTAGTGAGACACAACTTACAGAACTGTACAATAACATAAAGACTTGTTTGGGAGCGTGGTTAATCAGAAATATCTGTAAGAGGTAGAGGATCACTGCAGGAATTTAGGTTTATGACCTAAACTTCTACACAGATGTTGTGCCTGTAGGTTCATGTTTGGTTATGGTCCTGTTGTTTTACTCTCCCACAACTTCTACCAAACACACACACACACACACACACACACACACACACACCAACAATCAAGTTGGCGAGTAGATTTATTTGGTAAAACTCTACTTTGATCAACACTGTAATCCTCATCTTTATTCTTTCAACAGGACTACATGATAAATCTAAAATATGGACACGTGTGTGTGTGTGTGTGTTGTGGGGTGATATACAGTGTGTAATGCACATCTCATGATATTGTGTGTGTGTGTGTGTGTGTGTGTGTGTTTGCTAATAAAATGATCCCAGCCTTTATGCACTTACCAAGTGTTTTCTTGCCTTGGTGATGTGGTCACGGTGTGACAGTGAGGTGTCAACACAAAAACACACACCTAAAATTATTTGCGCTCAAATGGATAAACACACACATCATACTTAATTTTATTCAAAAAGTGAATTCAGATACAGTGTGTGAAGCCTAAAGTGTTAAATTAAAACTGGATGGTCCAAAATCCGAACCAAATGAATACAAGAGCCACAGAAGATGTTCCTGATTTTAATGATGTAGTTCCACTTTTAAAATGATATTGACTGATACGCATGTTTAATGTGTATTTAACATTATTAGACCAATTTTTGCTATACATTTAAAAATACTGAAGGTGAAATATGACATAATCTTAACAAATCCAGCTGTTTATTGCCAGTTTATATTAATTTCCAGGAGTGATAAAAGCTGAAAGAAATTGGCAGACAGACAACAAGTCGGGAAATGAGACCTGCAGCCAGAAAACAAGACCCAGAAACAGGCAACAGAAAAACTCCAATGCTGGGAAAGACAGAGACATGAGGGGGAAATAAGAAAAAGGAGGAAGAGGGACAATACGCTGTTACACTGAGTGGAGAGAGTTTGTTGCCACTGAGTGATGAAAAGTCCATATGTTACAGAGCCATCATAAATTATGTCCCACAACGTATGGTAGAGGGGCACGGGGTTTGGTGTGTATATGTGTGTGTGTCATCCAGAAATAGGACACCCACCCAGCTAGTCAGACAGCCAGCCGAGGAAACAAATAGCTCTCCTCGCTAGCAGGACGGACCTGCTGCACCTATACCTGCCACACCAAATGCTGCCTGCACACACTCACTACAGCACACTCCCGGAGAGGGTGTGCAGCTTACACACTTCTCACTCCGGCAAACACACACTTCGGGGGGACAGGATGTGAAAGAGAAAACAAATAATAATTCTGTAAAAAGATATGTGTGAGTATTTGTTGTAATCAGACTGGTGAGGAGGATGGAGAGAGCTGTGATGAAGCAGGAGGCAAAGGAGGGAAACGTGTACCATATTTTCTGGACTATTGAGTGCTCCTGTCTATACGCCGCTATTGAATTTATTCGAACAGTTTCATGTGGTCCACTCTGACCGGGTCTGATGTGACAACGCTAAATGTATCGGAGCTTGCTAGCTTGTAAAACGAGCTTCGTGCGGCCGATACATGAGAAACTCCGGTGTTTAAGTTCATAGCGTCGGAAAAAAGTAGCGGCTTATAGTCCGGAAAATACGGTAATTATGAGTGAAGAGAAACACAAAGATGCAGAAAACGATGAGATGTGAGATCTGGGATTTGAAGTTAGACTGGAAGTCACTGCTCAACAGCTACAGTCAGTCGCCACTAACCTTACAAACCAACTGCTTTGTTGTCTTATTCACAGTAAACAGTAAATGTGGTCTCAGTTCACCAGATTTCTCCTGTGTATTTTTAATTCTACTGTATCTGAAGCAGGTTGTTGCTTGATAAGAGCAGCATGTATGTACTTTATGGAATAAATCCTACAAATGGCTGAAATCTATTAGCCATATGATGACACTCTGTACATTACAACATACATTAAAGACGCACGACTTCTCCAGTCGGCTGTAATCTTCCCTCTGATCCAGTAGGACACAGCCAGAGGTGGCGTGTGATCTTGCCCCAGTATATGATCCCAGACCGCAGAATGCAGCGCTGCTACCTGACTGTCTGTGTCCCTGCTCTGTTTGTGTGTTTACTAATAAATCATCCCATTACACATCATAAGTAGGCCATCATAATTAATTGGCCAGTCGAGAGAAGCTCTGACAACAAGCCCCCAGCGGTGATACACAGACACACACATACTGTATGTGGAAGCTCTCACACAAGCAGCAATCACTGGCATTATGCAAAAGTATGCTCACATAACTGCAAGAAAGTGCAGGGAGTGATGCAGATAAACGGGCACTCAGTTCTGAATGTGTACACACACATCAATGCATGCAGAAAGTTTTGTCTGTTTCCTTTCTCAGAACAAACTGTGTCACTTCATATTTGCAAGTTTACGTACATGCAAGTAAGTACACATCTTCTGTCCTCTATTTTATTAAGGCAGTACTTGTGTTTTATATAAATCCATAACAAGTGTAAAGTTATGCTTCACATTATTACGTAAAAGCAGAAAGATGCAAAGTCAAAAGACCAAACGAGATGTGAACAGTTATCCTCACCTCCTCCCTGTCTCCCCTCTGCCTCCCCTCAGTCTGCCAACCACCTTTGTCACCTATTGTTGTTACCACACCAAAGCAAGTTGCACGAAGAGCAATAATGCTTCACATCCTTGCAGTCTATGAGAAGGTCAGGAGGTATTCAGATACATGGAAACACAGAAGGAGAATGAACAATGTCCTGACACACACAATAGAGCTCACTGCAGGGGAGAAAGGATGGCCTCGTCAGTGTTTGTGTGTGTGTGTGTGTGTGCGCGTAGGTATGTGCATAGTGTGTGTGGGAGACTGTCTACGTATGTGCATATATGCACACAGCTGCGTTGTGGTTTTTTTTTACATTTACATCCGCGTGCATGAACATATGTAGCAGCATGTGACCATGACAGTGACCTATATAACATTAGTGAAAGAGATAGCGAGTGAAAGTTTGTAAGAGTGTCAGTGCTAAAAGGAAAAGAGGGAAAGGTGACCCTGCAAGGAAGAATGGATGACCTCTGATACCCATCTTTAGATCAGAGGAGAAAAAGACACCTGATTGGGCTTTGAATAATTTAAAGGGACATTCCACACAAGCTTGTAACCCCACCTCCTAACACCAAGCTAAAATAAACAAATGTTACTCTTGACTTCAGGTGAATGGCTGATTCAAGCCATTTGTTGCTTGTATATATTTTTAAGTGTTATTATTATTTATATTTCATTTGCTTTTTCATACATGATGGATTTTTTTTAACTGAATCTATAACGTATTCAACAGGGTCATCTGTTTTTGCAATCACAGTATTATTGCCGACCCCAAGGTCACAGGCAGAGAGATATGTACGTTAGCGTGTCTCAAAAACATCTTGTGGGTGAGAAAAACTAAAGTCTAATTAGTTGAAAATGTAACTCTATAAGAAACACCTTCTTCTTCTTCTTTGTAGGAACCTGAGATAATAAAAAATAAATAAAATACAGCAAATGTTACAAACTTTATAAATGATCTAAATTGTTCCTTTTGAATGTGCACTAAAGCTCCTGAACAAACCTTCAACCTGCTCTAATGCTAAATTATGTTTGCTTTTTGGTGAGTTAACAGAATCAATTCTTGCACATATACCAACAGTGCTTCATTTAACATGTCAGCCTGAGGAGAAGCTTAAGACTTTCAAAACAAAATGCAAAGTCAACAAAATCAGTCGACCATTCATCCATCAAAGTAAACCTACTTAATGTATATGGAAAATGTTGTTTAACTGGTTCTACTGCTTCTGAAACAAGGGAGATTAATGGTTTGAAATGTAACTCATCAAAAAAGTAGCATTTCAATACCTGGAAAATTAAAAAAAACATTATTTAGTGAAATACAAAATGAAGAGCAAGCCAAGGATACACTTGGCATTAAATATTCATATTAAATACACCTCACCTTACACTGACATGTTTCTGTCTGTAGGGAAGAAAAGTGGAAGATTTTCACCATCACAAACACTGTGATACTCACTACATTACCCCAGAAGCACCAAACACACAAAACAGATTTATTGGCTTAATTTGCTGACCCCTGCACCCACATATGTGAGTGAGAGAGGGAGGCCAAGGTCAGGTTTAACAGGGTCAAGTTCAGTCCATCTCCCTGCTGCATTGCATTATGCAGTCAGCTGACTGAATTAGCATGACAACCCGATTTAGCCAACCTCTTTTCCCCAATTCATCACTATAACACATGCACACACACACGGGCGCACAGAGGCTACTATACTGCACCAATGTAGTTCGGATGTGGCTCCAGTGCAGCAGGCAGCGCCAAGGCACTTCATGGCCACAAGTATCTAATCCAATAAATATTCTCTGTTTGCTGGCAGCTGCTTAAGTTCATCGTCCACAGAAGAGAGAGAGAGAGAGAGGGATCGAAATGAACTGCCACCAAGTGTGTATGGCTTGATACCTGCACACGTTCACGTATCCATGAACACACACCAGCTGATACGTGGTCATGAAGACAGTTCTGCACAACAAAGAGGCCACAGTGCGACAACAATACATCAAATAAAATGTTTGATATTTTGTTGTATTCTCTCTGGAAAACAGCAATGTGTGAAATCACCTTTCCATTTTTATTTATCGGTGTAAATGCAAACCAGTGTTCGTTGGATATTTCACATTTAGAAGCCTTGAGCTGGACTTTTATTCTGAAAGGGTTCCTCACTTGGAGGCCATAAGGTTGTGGCAAAAGTTTACATAATTTTTTTTGATAATTCTTACATCCTCCACGTCTCTGTTTCAGAATGGGCTCAGTTGTGCTTCTTATTTTACAAAGAAGGAATTTATTTTGTACTTTAAATCAGGGGTCTCCAACCTTTTTAGCACCACGGACCGGTTTGATGTCGGCATTATTTTCACGGACCGGCCTTCAAGGTGTGGCAGATAAATACAGCAAAAATAAAATAACACGACCCGCATAAAATTTAAAAAAACTAATGTTTCCCCTTTGTGAAGAAGCTCTTAAAAAACGTGGTTTCTTTTACTCATTTTCGCTAGTTTGCGGACTTATTTGTTGTTTATTTGGCTAACGTATTTGATCACATGACCGAGACAAGTGTATTGACGTATCAAGAGACACAGACGAAAGTTAAGTTTTTCAAAATAAAACGTCTTTCAGACTATAACAATCAATACAATGGGATTTATAGAAATCATTAATTCTTTCTGCGCCGCCCGGTAACAAATGTCTCATGGACCGGTACTGGGCCCTGACCCAGTGGTTGGGGACCACTGCTTCAAGTGACTGAATTTAAACCAAGTCAGATCAGGACATAACCAAACACTCAACTGTCAAAAAAACTTTCCTCTAACTTTTCAAATGTCAAAAATACAGAAATAAATAAATGACAAAAAAGGTATTATACAAAATTTGTACATGTTTACAGTTAAAAACTCACTGAGAGGTAAACAAACACAGGCCGTAACAGCGACGTGTAGCAGTCAACAACTACAGAAACAGAGACAGAGCAACACACACTGATCATCCAGCAAAGAAGAGGGGAAAAAAAAAAAAAGCTAAGTCTAAATTAAGATGTTGGATGCCGGCTTTCCAATAGGACCTTGACACAGCGGTTGACCTACTCATGACAGGATCCCAGTGCCGCGGATTTGGAATTCTATTAGTATTACCAGCTGGAGGGGAGGGGGAAAAATGTCATGCAGTCATCAGGAAGAGGCCAATCCATAGCTTCTATCCATCAGCCAATTACTGGTGCTAAAGTGGAATTAGATAGGTATTGACAATGAGAGGAGGTGGAGGGAGATTAGCGAGAGAGATGGAAAGAGTAGAGAAAGGAGGAGGCAGGAGAAGGGAAGCGAAGCGACGGGGAGAGGAGAGGAGGGAAGGGGAAAGAAGTATGACAAAAAAGAAAAGGAGATGATTGAGAGGGGGAAAGTGTAAGATGAAAACTGAAGGAGGGAACAAGGGAAACAAGAGGAAGTCTAATCACTGGCTGAAGTAGAAAAAAGTTAGTGGTAAAATGTGATTTAAGTAATTGTTCTTATGTTTGTGCAGGTAAAAGTAATGAGGTGAACTCTCTTTAATATCACAAAGCAACAAAAG
Source organism: Pseudochromis fuscus (assembly GCA_900323345.1). NCBI lineage: Eukaryota > Metazoa > Chordata > Actinopteri > Pseudochromidae > Pseudochromis > Pseudochromis fuscus. Next base: position 19,309 of record OOFC01017451.1, read on the forward strand.
CTCTTGTTGCTTTTCTCTCATCTTCACAACCCCCCATAATTTAGGAAATGTTCCTTCAAAATAAAGCGCTGTGTAAGTGTGAAGCAGCTAATCAAAGTGACAACAACAAAAAAAAGAAGAAACTTGTATTTGAAGTTTGTTTCTATTGTCAACAGCATATTGTAATCCACACACAGTAGTAATAGCAGCAAAGCATCACACACAGTGATGGGGAGAAAAAGTAGAAACTGTTAAGCGCTGGTGAAAAGAGTATTGGAGGAAAAGAGATGGGAGAAAAAAGAGAGAGAAAATAAACTCAGAGCTATGTAATGAATTTATGCCTGGCTGGCAGATCTTTATAAGTTATTGGAAAAATAGCCGGGGCGGCGTATTGACACAGCTGGGTCTGAGATCAATACATTGAGAATGGGCAATACATTTTAATTTAAAACTGTTCAAACTTTAGCAGCAAATCCATGCGGCTCAGCGCAGCCTCCTGCCCCATCCGAGCACGCAGATCCTCACACACACTCACACACCGGGGTTTGCATCCACACACACACATTTATACACACACACATCCACAAAGGCTTTGGGAGAGGAAGATAGCAACTTCAGTCTGCTTGATCCCAGCACAAACACACAGTTTTGGATTTCCTGCACTGCTGAGGACATTACATTGACTTTCATTAATTTTCTAGGGATCTACTGTGAACATGACCATTACTGGCTGAACTATTTACTCAATGGGGCCTTTCTGTCCTCACAACAAATCAGACCTCTACACTGTGACTGTGACGATCTATGTCACACAAAAACATGTTGATCATTTCTCTCACACTTCTCCTGATTTCATTTCAAACTTTATTACCCACAGCAGAAAAACTGAAGTGAGATTAATTCAACACATCCTCAAAATTCTGTCTTAAAGCAATACTCTCCATAGATGCACACAGTTCATGTGATGATAATGATCCCTCCATGTGAGCTCTCCTATCATGCTGCAAAGTCAAGAAGCATACTGGAAAAAGTTATGTGCACAAAACGTTTGAAGTTTGAAAAACGTGACATGTGATGTGTGACACTACATGTTGCTTTCAGGCCACTGATTCAGATTCAAAGCCAATCAGAAGTCACACACACCTCAAGTTTTACATTTTTAAGATTTTCTTCACATAGGAGATTAAAACACAAACAAACAAACAAACAAAGTCCCTGTCACATAGACAGTTTGAAAGTTTTGGCTAGGAACGGTGTTTGTTTATTTCAAAATAAGAGTCTCTTTGAGAGTATAGTTTATAGTATAGTACTGAATCAACTCTAAACTTGTGTCTGTGTCTGTGTGAATGTAAATATTCATTCTACTGAGTGTGTATGGATATCTGTACTACAAACATTCGCATCTCTTATGAGTTATTTTTAGATAAACCAATAGCATGTGTAATTAAAAGGCCAGGTTTACCAAGGGATGAGTAGGAGGGCACTTTCGACATCTGTTTTCATCCTGCTCAATTAGCATAATTAATTAAAGTTAATCAATCCAAACAAATTATTTTTTAACACCAAGAATAAATCAAACCACATCTCTCCGTTCCTCAGCACTGACTGATCCAGCACTCTGCAAAGCATTCATTGATCACCCAACAAATGAGACAATGCTGGGTGATGAGGCTTATTGTATTGTATTCCTATTGTATTCGACTGTCTGCATTCTTACATCATCCATCATTACAAGCAGCACAAACAGAGAGGCTGTGATTGACTTGGTTAAATAAGTGAAGACAGTCAGCAACAGCATTTTTCATTCTAAAAAGCAGCTACACCAACTTCTACTTCTCTTCTTCACTCCATTGATCGTTGACAGTTGACAACAGTATCAAATGATACATAAATAAATTTAAACTAGACAACGTGTCAAGCAATGAAGCTGCACATCCTGTTCAATCAGCAACTCATCACCTTTTAAAACTTTCACCTGGACTTTCTTCTTCTTCGCCCTCGTTTTCTTTCAACACGTCTTTTAGTGTGAACAACTTTACATGTGGCTTGTCTCCATCTTCTGAATCCAACCACGAGGGCCATCATAAACAACAGATATTTAATGTCTTTGTGTACATAGGTTGAGGGGAAGATCATGGTTTTGGTTAAAATAGAGGAGTTTTGTTGTCATGGTTACAGTAAGTATGGACTGTCAACTAAATGTTTCCAAAATGAACAAAGTCTCTGATGTTAATGTCCAGTGTTTCATCCCCTCACCAGTTCATCCTGAACTCACTGCCACCAGCAAATAAAGGAAAATAAATAATAGTTTTACAGTAGCAGGGATATCAATACTGTAAAATAATGGAAAACAGCATCTCACAAAGTACAGTGATATTTTATAATGAAACACAGCTTGTAGCTTTAAATTTTTATTGATGGAAACTATTGACACACATAAAAAAATGAATGAAAACATCCATAATTATACATAACCTTTTATTCCTAAATATATATTTTTACATTAGCCAAAATATAAAATCATAAAGAAAAAAAATCTGTAAAATTACAAAGTTATTCACACTAAAGGAGAACTAATCAGTCCAGTGATGAAAGGATGTAATTTTTAGTGTATTTAGCGTGTGTTGAAGCCAATAGTGTAATAACAGCCGATAACGTGTTTGAAATGTAATAGGTAAATAATGTAATAATTTGCCAATAACGTAATAAAAGTTCTAAACCGCTAACGTAATAACTTTTGGCTGGTTACCTAATAATTTATTACAAAATAAATAATAATAATTTATTACTTTATTGGCTTCTTATTACGTTATTGGCCTGGTAAAAGAAAAAAAACTTTTCAAATATAATAACTGAGCCAGTAACGAAATCAATTATTAGTTATAAGTTATTAGCCAAAAGTTACTTTGTTACTCGTTCAGGACTTTTATTACGTAATTGGCCAGTTATTACATTATTGGCCTATTACATTTCAAAAATTATCGGCTGTTATTACATCATCGGCTGTTATTACATTATCGGCTGTTATTACATTATTGCCTTCAACAAATGTGCACTGTGTAGAGGTGTTATTAGTGTTATTTAATGTGGTGACATTGTTTTCAGTTGTTTTTTTAAACGCTAGAAATCATGTATTTTTTCTTGTTACATCAAATAACACCCAGTCAGCTTCTGATTGAAGGAAACACAATAACATCAGCAAGAAATTCAATCCAAACTGTTGTTAATATTTGCATAATCTACATTTTTACACTTAACAGACAGATCCTAATTACAGTCACTCAACAACTCCATTTGCAGGAATGTTGTGAATCAACAGAAAACAATGTTGTTTCAAGGTGCAGCCTAAAATAATGGGTAAGTGGCGGGTCACATATCAGGCAAAGTAGGACAAAGTGCTGATTCTCCATTAAAGCCCATAAGTAGACCAAGCACACTCACACCTGGACAAACAGCTGTGTGTGTGTGTATCCCGAAGGTTTTATGAGAAGACAAAGGCAGTTTCAAATGTATTTGTGACACATGCACACACACACTTACATACACACCTCTAATATTGTTATACTGCTGTCAGGTTTTCAGTGGCTTGGGTTAATCAGAGAAGCAAGGGAACGGGTGCTATCTACTCACCACACTGCCACATTTATCGATTCCATTTACACACACACACACACACACACACACACACTGACACCCATTTTCACCAGAGGAACAGGCGCCCATAACACCCTTTTAACTATTCTATTGGCCCCAAATAGATTTTCCCATTTTACGCTGTGGAGGCAGGGGAAACACTGGAGCAGAACTGAAAGTGATATAAATGTATCAAAAAACAGATGAACAAACATTGTGGGAAGATTTATTACTGGAGATTTTAATAAAAATTGGAGGCGGATGAATTGATTTTGGTTTAAGGGAGGGTGTTATAAGGAACAATTTATCGGGATGGCCCAGGTAAGATGCATTATTTTCCGATTGTTATCCGGCTTCACTGTTTAAGGGGCTGATTTGTGTTGTGTATTGCATTTTATGGGTAAGAAGAAAAGGGGAACTTTCAATGATTTAGGTGGGATGTATTAATCAAAGGCAGCCGGTGTGAACCATAGATCGCCAAGCAAAAGAGGTACAGGTGACAGCTCATTCTGCTAAAGAATGTTTTGGAGCTGCACATCACCGCTTCTCAATTCCCCCTTTCTTCTTCTTCACACTCCTCTCCACCTCCCTCTTTCTGCCTCCCTCCATCTCACTATCATCCCCGCCTCATCATCTAAGCCTTCTCCCTCTTCCCTTCCTTTCTTGCTATCTTTCTATATCCATGCCTTTTCTCCACAGTTCAGCGCACACTTGGTTTTAATTTTATGAGGCCGAGAGTAGCTTTTAACCAGCCATGTGGCAAATAAACTGGGGATTAGGAGTATTTAGTGTTTTCCTCCTTCCTAAAAGCTTTATACTTCCCCCGTGCTCAGTGACCTTTGCTGCTGCCTCAGACATGTGAAGAGACAAGCCCATCATCATCGGGTTTACACATTCACTCCACTATCAGTTGGTAAATGATGTACTGTTTGCCTTTGGTTTCTGCTCTGTGTAGCTCAGAGCTTAGCTGTCGTTGTCTTGGTCTCTTGAGATGTCGAAGGTTTTGCTATTTTTGTCTGTACGGCTACATCATTGTATTTACCGTATTTTCCAGACTATAAGCCGCTACTTTTTTCCGACGCTTTGAATCCTGCAGCTTAAACAGTTTCTGTTTCTCATGTATCGGCGGCAAGCTAGCAAGCTCCGTGCCGCCGATACATTTAGCGTCATCACATCAGACCTGGTCAGAGTGGACCACATGAAACTGTTTGAATAAATTCAATAGTGGCTTATAGACAGGTGTGCTCAATAGTCAGGAAAATATTGTATTTTTGTCTGTCTGTTGTTATGTGAAGGGGTACTTCTGCATTTAGTTTGAACATCTGTTGTGTTGTTTGTTTGAATCTACGATGCTACAGTTTAACACTCATTTACTTTTATCAGCAGAGTAATCACAGGGCATCTCTACTGCTTTACTGGAAGTGCTGGTTACAAATCCAATGGGGACAAAATACTATAAATGTAAGTTTTTCCTATACTGTGGTTTATATAGTGTGTTTTTGGTTGATACAATAAATACAAATAAACAATAAATACATTTAATATATACATTAAGATATTTACTTGACTGGAAAATAGCATGAACATAAATAAGAAACATAAGTTACTTTGCAAAGTCCCTCAGTGTTGCACCAATGCCCTCTTTTTTAAATCTCCTCACACAGCAAAGCACACCCACACACACATACACACACACACACACACACACACACACAGACACACACACAGACACACACACACACACACTGAAAGGCTATTTGGCCAGGCCAGTCACCTGTGGTCAGACCTGATTTCTGTTGATTTGAAAGTTAAAGTGGTTGTGTGATGAATGAGGGTTTTGTATGTGACTGGGCAGGGTATGGCTGTAATGGGCTTTATAACTCTGTAACAGTAATCTGATAACATTCTGTTTATTACTAAAATTCTGTATTAAAGATGTTAAATGCAACTTAATAAATACCTGCAAAACAAACTAAAAAAAGGGAGTCATTAGTTGTGTTGTTTGGAATAACTTGACAGACTCTCTTTACATTTATACAATATACGTCACAATTTATTTTTAAGTACTTGTCCATTCATGGCATTCAGTTAGCCGTGAATGCGAGTGAGAAAATCAATCTATCAGTGGGGATAATGGCCAAAAGGCCAAACCCAGTCAAAGTTCCTTGGACACACTCAGTGAACCACAAATGCAAGTGTGTTGATGCATGTTATAGGGTGGTCAGCAACTTCACATTCAGACGCACACTGTGTAAATGCAGGCATCATGTGACCACCAAAGTCCACCAGACACCATCTCATATGACAAATTCACTAAAAAAACAAACAAACCCAGAGTGATTAATAAAACTACGTCACTTACATTGTATCAATTTTTGACAGAAGATAGATGAAGATTGTAACATTTCTCTTTAGATCTCTTTTCAGTGTTTTTTATAGTATGAAAAGTTAGTTACTGTGAGCTTTTTGGTGCAGGACAGTAGGTCAGGGTTTATTTGTTATTAGGCTATGGTCATGTGCATGTGCGAACATTAAATGCACGTCTAACAACACACATATAATGCACACTCATACACACCATAGGGGCCCCTGGTGGGCCAAAGGTGAAGGTCTTTCAGAGGAGCTGAAAACCCACAGCTCTGAAACTAAGGAGTGTAATGCACTTTTTACTCTTTGCTTTGCTCATGTTTTTCTTCTTCTTCTTCTTTGGTTAGATGAAAGCCAAGCAACTGCAAAATAACTGAGGAGGAAAGAAGCTCTATCCATCAACAGGGGTGACAGTTTGGTTTCTCTCTGACCACACATGGTGTCAGTACCACAGTCACACAAACAAAGCTGTGACAGTAATGATGCTGTATTCTAGCAGCAGCCATGGGACAGGTGACACTCTTTACAGTTGGCAGAGAGAAACCTGGACACTGATGCAAATGTCTGCATGGTCCTCTCTGTAGCAGACGGAGGAACCCCCAGCAAGAAAGACTTACTGAAAAGTGTTTTCTTCAGCCTATGTGGATGATGTCATCATTGTGGATGACTACTGGGAGCACGGTCTGCAGATGGTGGCTGTGGTCCTGGGGTCCCCAAGGCAGAACTCACGGCCAACCCCTAAAAAGTGTGTAATTGGGCGGGGGGGGGATCCCG